>JABUQX010057319.1:0-7500 GCA_015478945.1 Trachelipus rathkii
AAATTGATTGATAACTTCCTTCGTTTATATTGTGCAGCTACGATGAACACTCATTAAACTGTTAAGCTTTCTTCTCCTGTAGAATTCAAAAAGTATTTTGAGCCTTTTCAGAGTAGAGAAATATTTTTTGAAGTTCACGTTTATATATATATATATATATATACTTATATATATATTATATATATATATATATATATATATATATATATTATATATATATTAATATATAATATATATAATATATACTAAGGGGCGTAATAACGGGCCCGCAGACCCCGGGGGGGGCCCACGCAGGTAAAGGGGCCCATAATTTCGAAGAGCAAACAACGAAATAAATGAATATATGAAAAAAATACATAATTTACACATATATATATATATATATATTATATATATATATATATATATATATATATATATATATATATTATATATATATTATATATATATAATTATATATTATATATATTTTATATATATATATGTATATATATAGTATATACTATATATATATATATTATATAATAATATATATATATATATATTGATTATTATATATATATTATATATATACTATATTATAAATATATAGTATTTATATATATATATAATATAATTATAATATATTTATATATATTATATAATAATATTATATAATATGTATATATATATATATATTATTATCTAAATATATTATATTATAATATATATTATTATTATATATATAATATATGAAAAAATACATAATTTACACAATATATAATTATCATGCACATACGGACCATTTCCAAAAGACAGTGAAAGCAACAGATCTTTCAGCAGCGAATATTATTATATGTATACTAGAGCAGGGCAAAAAATAGAACGATTTTGGCTATGTTATTTTCCTACCCTCAATGGAGTTTATTGCGAACCATGCTGGTTGTTTGGTGATGAAGCAAATGATTCCAGTGATATATGCAAATCTCATAATGCTTGGCGTGATGGAAGAATGAATAATTATTCATTAATTTTTTTTTTTTACTGAGGCCTTGCCAATTATAATTAATGTTCATGAAGCAAGTACGTCGTATTTACGAGCGTGCTTAATTTACAATGCATGGAAAAATAATCAAACCTTGCCCATTTTGATGAATGAAGATCGTGATAAATAGAGAGCAATATTTATTCGTATTTTTGATGTAACCAGGACATTAGCACTGTGTCAGCTTCCTTTCCGAGGTCACCGTGAGATTGTAAAAGAGAGAGGGGAGCATAGTGGCAACTTTTTGAATATTATTGACATGCTATCCCGATATGATCCATTACTTAAAGCACATTTATCAAACAAAAACAAAATTAAATACCTTAGCTCAAAGATTCAAAATGAAATAATATCTCTATTAAGTGATAGTGTGCTCGAGAAAATTATTTGGGATATCAGAAAACAGCCTTTTTTCTCTCTAATTGTAGATACTACCACTGATATTTCAAAGCAAGACCAATTAAGTGTAGTGATCAGGTATGTCAAAATAGACTTAAGCCAACCAAATATAGGAAATTTTAAAATTGAAGAAAAATTTGTGAGTTTTTATAACATAACAGACCCAGTTGCCGAAAACTTTGAATGACACAATAATTAAGGTATTAGATGACAAAAACATTAAATTAGAAAAATGCAGAGGTCAAGGCTATGATGGAGCAGCAAATATGCGAGGGAAATATTCAACTTCAGGCTCGTATAAAGAAAATTGTTCCAAATGCAGAATACATTCATATTGTGCAGCTCATAATTTAAATTTAGTTCTTAATGATTCTGTAAAAGATAATGGATCTTCAAAAATTTTATGACAAACTTGGAAAAAGTTATGTGTTATTTCAGTTCTAGTACAAGCTCGTGGCATCAAGGAATTTAACAGTGTTCAATGCAAATAACGAATGCATACAAAAAACACTAAAGAAATTGTGTCCATAAGTGGTCATCCAAGTATGATTCCTTTAGCAATAAAAAAAATTTCAAAAGTATTTCGCAGTTTTTATATCTCAAGTGATATTTATGAGTAAGAAAAGTGAAAAAAAACGAAGCCCTTGGTCTCGGGAATGAAAAATATGGGAACTATTAAAGATTTAGCAAACTTTTTATTAGTAGAAAACACTGCTTGTGTTTCAAAGTAAAGTATTGGAAATCATCAATGTTGTCTCAAAAATGTTGCAAAGTCCAAATACAGATCTTCAGAAAGCAACTCGCCTATTGGGACAAGCAAAATCAAACTTATGTGAGCTAAGATACAAATTTGAAGATGTAGTGAGAGAAGCTACGGAGTTAGCACATCACTGGAACATTGAAGCAAAAATTACTTCCAGACGTTAAATACAGATTAAAAAGTTTTTGGATGAGCTTTTATCT
Source organism: Trachelipus rathkii (assembly GCA_015478945.1). Lineage (NCBI taxonomy): Eukaryota > Metazoa > Arthropoda > Malacostraca > Isopoda > Trachelipodidae > Trachelipus > Trachelipus rathkii. Next base: position 2,387 of record JABUQX010057319.1, read on the forward strand.
GATGAAAGAATTGAAGACCCATTGAAAGCCTTTAAAATGGGGGTTTTCAATAAATCTCTTGATTTATTAAATGAACAGATAACTACTCGTTTCATTAGCATGAACAATGTTAATGAGTTATTTTCATTTCTTGCTCATGCAGCAATAGCAGAGCTAGGAAATGAAAAGTTGCAAGAAAAGGCTACAAAATTGGTAGAAAAATACGATTTAGATTTATCTTTCGGTTTATTGAACAATTAATCACTTCAAATCCATAAATGACTACAGAAGTGAAAATGAAAAATATGGGAACTATTAAAGATTTAGCAAACTTTTTATTAGTAGAAAACAGCTGGATCGCAAGTCGCTTAGCAGACTTGTCTACGGCAGTTCAGTTGTATTTGACATTACCAGTATTTGCAACAGCTGAAAGGTCGTTTTTAAAGCTCAAATTAATAAAAACTTTTTTAAAGGAAACAATATGACACAAACAAGGCTAGCTAAGTGGCAATTGACGTTATTAACCCATTTGAAAATGAAGACATGTCATGCTCTTGATCTGAACGAAGTTGTAATAACTTCATGCAATGAGCTAAGACGTTCTTGGTAACTATAAACATTCTCCTTTTCGAATATTTTCACAAGCGAGAACAGAATATTCACGAATTTTGGTAAGTTAACATTCTTATTCTATAATTTTTATATTATATATATTTATATATATATACTATACTTATATATATATATATATATATATATATATATATATAATATTATATTAATATATATTTATAATATATAATATATATATTATATATATATATATATATTAGTATATATTATATATATTTATAATATATATATATATATATAAACTAGATTGATACTCATTTTTTGGAGGAGGAGAATTATATATTTAAGTAATAATAACAATTGGAACAGAATGTACAAAGATGCTTTGAGAATTTGTTAATTTTTTATACAAAAAGAAGTGAATAAGTCCTTTAATACATGTTTTTTTTCATTTTTACAAGAACATTTATACTTCATTTTACATAGTTTCCAAAAATGTCAATACTTTTTTATGCAAATATCTAATTTCTAAAATAAAAAGGAGTACTAACCTGATAAATAGCATATAAGCCACACACAAACACATACAGACATATATATTATATATATATATATATATATTTATTGAATATATATATACTATATATATATAATATATATATATATATAATTATATGTACAGGGGGCCCCCATTTCCACTTTGGGGGGGGGCCCTGATGACTCTAGTTACGCCACTGGATATATATATATATATATATATATATATATATTATATATTATTATAATATATATATATATATATATAATATATATAATCTATATATATATATATATAATATATATATATATATATATATATATTATAATATAGCTGATGTCCTGCCATCATTTTTTTCCTCTTAGGTCTGATTTTATAATGCTGAGAACAAAAAAGCGTTTCAACGCTAACTTGCTTGGAGGTAGGAGCAGTCGACGCTTTCGACAAGCTCTTCATATCTAGAGCTTTTCAATACTCTCTTCTGAGCTTTCTGAAAATGACTTGGAGAAAGTAGTAATGGGGGAATAGTTGTAAGTTTTCATCATTGAATATGTTCAGATGTTTCCTTTTCTTCTTGAAATTCCTGCAACCCTTTAATACAAATGGCCACATTTGCAAAGTGCAGATTAAGCTTTTTGTTGTTGATCTTCCAGTTAGGCTTACTCGTAGATAGGATCAAATAAACAGCAGCTAGTGGATATCAATTGTCAATGAGAGATATTTTCTCTTCGTACCATGGAGTTTTTTATTTCTCAGCATATATATATATATATTATATATATATAATATATAATATATATATATATATATATATATATATATTATATATATAATAATATATTATATATATATATATATATATATATATAATATATATATATATATATATATATATATTAAATATTATATAGGCCAGCGTCTGGATTAGTCGTCATATGTATCTTAAAAACTATTAATGCTAAAGTTAAACGGAATACATTGCTGGAATTCTGGTCCAATGCTGGCTCTGGAAATGTAAAAAAAAAATAAAAAAAATAAATAAAAATATATATATATATATATATATATATATATAATATATATATATATATATATATTATATTATATATATAATATATATATATATATATATATATATATATTATATATATATATATATATATATATATATATATATCAACAAACTACAATAGCTACAGCGAAAAAGGATACATTTTTGGAATCCTGGGAAAATTTCACATAGAGAATGGTAAAAAAAAAAAAAAAAATTATTGTTAATCATAACTATAGTAATATGATTAGAAGGCCTATTTCAGACCTTATTGGTTTCTCGATAAAATAAATAGACTATCTATTAAATTTTGCTTTATACGGCACACTAGGGGGCTCGTGCCGACGGGGAACATAGGGGGGGCACGTTTTCATATTCGGTAAGGGGACAGGGAAGGCGGGGAACCACGCAGCGACACCAAATAACAACCGAGCGGGGGTTCCGGAGACCCTCCGCGAGGGGGGGAATTGTCCTCCCCGTAGTTCAGCCCGAGGCCGAGAGACCCGATGCCTGCTCGGTGCGGTATACTTGGGGATTCTTTAGTAAAAAAAAAAAAGACAAAATTTAATAGAAAGCCTATTTATTTTAACGAGTAAACAATAAAAGGTCTCTAATAGGCTCTCTAATCATATTACTATAATTATTACAATATTTTTTTTATTTTTTTTAATTTTTTACATTTTTTATGTGAAATTTTACCCGGATTCCAAAAATGTATTCTTTTCGCTGTAGCTATTGTAGGTTTTGAGATATATATAGTATTATATATATATATATATTAGTATTATATATATATATATTATAACCACTCCATAATATATATATATATATAATATATATTATATTATATATATATATTATATATATATATATATTAATTATATTTTTATATTTCAGGACCAGCATTCGACCAGCATTCCAGCAATGTATTCCGTTTTACTGTAGGATTAATAGTTTTTAAGATACATATGACGGCTAATCCAGAGCTGACCATATATATTATATAATATATATATATATATTATATATATTATATATATTATTATATATATATATATATATATTATATAAATATATATATATATATATATATATATATTTATATATATATTATATATAATATATATATATATATATGCAACTGCAATATGCACAATACTATGTGCACCTAAAAAAAGTACACATAGAATAACAGTAAAATATAAGGTCACGTAAAAGGTAACATGGGTCAGCAGTCGACGCTTTCGACTAAGCTTTCAATATCTAGGAGCTTTTCATACTCATCTTCTAGCTTTCTGAAAAATGACTTGAGAAAGTAGTAATGGGGGATAGTTGTAGTTTCATCACTTACAATATGTTTTGATGTATCCTTTTCTTCTTAAACTTCCTGCAACCCTTTAATACAAATGACCAAATTGCAAAGTGCAGATTTAGCTTTTTTGTTGTTGATCTTCAGTTAAGGCCTACCATGTAGATAGGATCAATATAACAGCAGCTAGTAGAATATCATTGTCAATGAGAGATATTCTCCTTCGTACACATGGAGTTTTTTTTTTCTTCAGCATCTTAAATATAGAATGGTATAAGAGGTTGAAGGTTGAATTTATTAGAATATAATTAAAATTGAAACATAAAGGGCAGTTTTAAAAAATTTCGGAAGTTTTTGGCAATCTGCATTTCTTGAGATTGGAAGTCGCAAGTCAGAGTGAACTTGCATGAAGTGATGAAGTCACCCACAGAAACACAATTCACAACTTGGCCAGTTCAAAATTTTCTGACTCCAACTCTACTATCTTGAAACTTACCGACCGACTCGACTCGACTCCGACCTCTTGCAAATACCAGACTCCGACTTCGTTACAAGACTCGACTCACCCTTTTCAAATTACCGACTCCGACTCCGACTCCGACTTCACTCCGACTCACCTCTTCAAAATTACCGACTCCCCGACTCCGCGACTCCCGACTTCCGAACTCCGACTCCACAACCCTCCCGTGACATGTGGTGGCTGTGAGTGATTTTGGTGTGGCCAATAAGGAGGAGTACAAGTATCACCTCGTGCAAGCGCTTTCGTTATTGAGAGGAATACCATTCACCAATATTCGGTTTTATATTCCTAAGTTTCACCCCTCGCTAAGACTCGTCCAGCACTCCTGCAAATAAGACTGGAAACCTTGTCGGAGATCAGGATGATAATCAGTTGTTGGGAGGCGACCTTGTCGAATGGCATCCGGGAAATACCTAGAACAGCTCCGAGAAGAAGAAGAGGACATTTTGGCTTCTCTGTCAGCGATTTCGTTGCCAGTTACGTAAGAGGGGGTCCAACATAGTATGATTTGTTTCCTACGGGAGTGGAGCAGCCGAAGAAATTGTTGTAGAGCGGACCACCATTGTGTTTTTTAGAATAGGGGGCATAATGGCCTGGGGGGCGCTGAGCGAATCTGAATAAATGACATAAGAGTGGTCTTGGTTAAAGAACAGAATTCGAGAAAGGGCAATCATTATAGCCATTAATTCTGCAATAAAAAATGAAGCATGTGGGGTAGGGTATGGGAAAGGTTGCGGTTAGGAAAGACAACAGACGCACCTGCACTGTCCCCTGTTTTAGAGCCGTCGTAAACACTGAGTAAATCCACCGTGAACTGCCGAATGAGTTAGGAATGATGCTTTAACAAGGCAACGGGGTGGTTAGATTTGGAGAGAAAGAGAGGTTAGGATCAGACAAATGGTGGGAGCAGAGAAAGCCAAGGTGTATACCCTTCATCATAAGAGAATCCGGCAGAACTTTGCAAAGGATATGTTGGGCGAAGTTAAGGATGTGTATAACACTGCCGTTTGCAAATAGCCAGTAAGAAAGAATCAGAGGTATTCTTGCAGAATCGGTGTTGGAGCAGTTGATATTGGGGTATTGGTGTATTTTTTTTAATGGTATATATATATATAAATAACTTTTTTTTTTAAAAAAAATAATT
>JABUQX010057319.1:10000-12500 GCA_015478945.1 Trachelipus rathkii
AGGGTTACGCCTTACACACGTGGGTCAGCATCTAATAAACGTTGAAAGTAGCTTAGCTACTTTCATGAAAGTAGACGTGTCTTCTTATATATATATATATATATATATATATACTATATATATATGCTGCTCTATATATATATATATATATATATATATATATATCTTCTTACTGCTATATATATATATATATTGACCGGGACGCTTTTAAGCCTCCAGCCTCTATAAAAAAATACGTTTTCCTTGAAATTATATATATATATATATATATATATATATATATATATAACATATATATATACTATATATATATATATATATATATACTTATATATATATATATATATATATATATATATATTATTCTTTTCGTCCTCCTTCTCCCTTGCGTCCATTATATTATTATTATTATTATTTATTATTATTATTTTTATATTATTATTATTATTATTATTATTATTATTATTATTATTATTATTATTATTATTATTATTATTATTATTATTATTATTATTATTATTATTATTATGATTATGATTAATGTGTATTATTATTATTATTATTATTATAATTATTATTATTAATGTTATTATTAATATTATTAATGTATTATTATTATTAATGTGTGTGTGTGTGTATTATTATTATTGTGTGTGTATTTTATTATTACATGACCAACCTCAAAAAAGACGACGAGATATCTTCAACATTATTATTATTATTATTATTACGCACGCGTGGCCTCTGAATGACTACAAAATCAAATCCTATATCATTTCACTGAGTGTTAGCATTGTGGAGTACGACGTGAAGTCTTAACTCAGCCCCAACAGACACTCATTCGTATCCCCGAAATTTTAAAATTATAGTTAATGTTTTCAGAGATATTGTTCGTATTCTCCCGTTTTTTATTTTCTATAGAGTTTGTTTATTAAATTTAAAGGGTGGTTACAGATTATTAGGTTCTGTTTAATTCTTTTAACATCAAATGATGATAATATATATGTGTGACAATAAATAACTGCTTATGCTGCTAAGATAACTGTTCTTAACCACGAGTGTGGAGATAACAGCGGCCCAAACGCTTCAGCTTTTTTCCATAATCTTTTTCTTCTTTTTCTTCTTTTCCTCCTTCTTTCTTTTGTTTCTTCTTTTTTTCATCTTTTTTTCTCCTTCCCCTTATATATATATATATATATATATATATATATATATATATATATATATATATATGTAATAACCAATATATATATATATATATATATATATATATATATATAACTATATATATATATAACATATATCACTATATATATATATATATATATATATTATTATTATTATTATTATGTGTGTGTGTGTGTGTGTGTGTGTGTGTGTGTGTGTGTGTGTGTGTGTGTATTATTATTATTATTATTATTATTATTATTATTTTATTATTATTATTATTATTTATTATTATTATTATTATTATTATTATTATTATTATTATTATTATTATTATTATTATTATTATTATTATTATTATTATTATTATTATTATTATTATTATCGAGATATCTTCAACATTATTATTATTACCCACGCGAGGAGTCTGAATGACTACAAAATTAAATCCTATATCATCTCACTGAGGCTTAGCAGAGTGGCTTAAGATGCGAAGTCTTAACTCTGCGATAGAGGGTTCGTATCTGACCGCCGACAAAACACTCAATCGTATCCCAGATATGAAATTTTTGTATGAAGGCGCGCGACGTCGAGTATTCGAGAGAGCGAGGCAGGCAGGCAGGCGGGCGGTCGACGCGGGTGGATGAGCCAACGGGCGGGCGCGGTCCCCCGCAAGGGGACACCGGGAATGCGCGGGAACCCCGGAAACAACTAAGGTGGTAGCAATACACTTCAAGAGTGTACTTAATCCCTGTATAGCAATCATGAAGAGTAAGTAGCTCATTAAGTAAGTAGCTCATGTAAGTAAGTAGCTCATATAAGTAAGTAAGTAGCTCATGAAAGTAAGTAGCTCATGTAAGTAAGTAGCTCGTGTGCACGGTTAGGGTTAGTAAACCATGTGCGCGGCTACGCCGCGCACATGGGTTAGTAACTCGTGTAAGTAACGAACAAAGGGGGGTAGGGGGAAAAACAAACATGTATGTGTATCACAATATCCTTACGCACATACATGCTCACGCACGTACATGGAAATATCAATAGAAATATAGGTCCCCGGGGGTAGCCACCCCACAGGGTAAAACGGCGTACATGAAATGTACACCAAAAGATAGCCCACCCTTGGGGGAACCCGAAAAAACGCTCACGAAAGACGCTGAGTACAAGGGGGAGCCACGCCCCCCAATTGACCGGGATATGTCATTGCTACTACTAACCACACGGGATAGACGTATTAACTGCTAACATAAAAAAGTGCTGTACTTAACAACAGTAAAGTAGCTAACATTGCCTACAAAACATAACCTATTCACACTTTTTTTCAAGTATATCACTC
>JABUQX010057319.1:17500-20000 GCA_015478945.1 Trachelipus rathkii
ATAAAAATAACAAAAATAAATAATAATAATAATAAATAATAATAATAATAATAATAATAATAATAATAATAATAATAATAATAATAATAATAATAATAATAATAATAATAATAATAATAATATAATAAAGATTGAGATTGCTACTTTGACTTCAGCTGGTAAGTTGAAACTTCTAATGTAAGTTACATTGTTAATGAATGCTTATGACAGTTAGGTTAGGTTGAGTTAAATTTTTTGTTTAGTTCTCATAAATATTACAACGCTAATGTAAAATTGACATTAATATTTTAGAGATATGATTGAAAAAGTGTGAATAGGATAAGTTTTGCTCCAATGTTAGCTACTTACTGTAGTTAAGTAAGGAACTTTATTAATATTAACCGTTTATTCCTGTATAAGATATGTTAGGTTTGTTATGTGTGTGTGTGTGTGTGTGTGTGTGTGTGTGTGTGTGTGTGGTTTTACATTATGTTCTTAGTTCAGGTAACGCAGTGTTAGCTTTATTGATGTGAGCACTTTGTTGTGTTAGCATTTATTAGTTTGTCAGTGTGATAGTTACCTTAGGTTATAGTAAATTATATTACTATGTCAATGTTAAATAATATTGTTATGTTATAGATATGATAAAAAAAAATAGGTTCAGCTAAGTTTTGCTATGCGATGTTAGGTACTTTTTCGATATTACGCTCAGAACTTTGGCTGTGCGGTGTTGCCAAATTTTCTCTGTCTGATGCGCTGTTGCCGTACTTTCCCAGTTTATCTAAATCTTCCATCAGTATGATGCGTTATTCCTTCGCTCTCATTGGGCATGTTTTGAGATCTATTTTTATTATAATATATATATATTTTGTATTTATGATAATTATAATAATAATAATAATAATAATAATAATAATAATAATAATAATAATAATAATAATAATAATAATAATAATTGTAGTGTGATAGTTACCTTAGGTTATAGTAAATTATATTGCTATGTCAATGTTAAATAATATTTTTGTTAAGTTTTGATATATATTACTATGTCAATATTAAATTAACATTGAAATGTTAGAGATATACTTGAAAAAAGTGTGAATAGGTTATGTTTTGTAGGCAATGTTAGCTACTTTACTGTTGTTAAGTAGGGAACTTTTTTATGTTAGCAGTTAATTCGTGTATAAGGTGTGGTAGGTAGGTTTGTTATGTTCTTAGCTCAACTTATGTTATGTCAGCTTTATTGATGTGAACACTTTGATATGTTAGCATTTATTCGTTGGGAAGTATGATAGTTAGGTAAGGTTATGATAAATTTTTGATAAATATTACTATGTTAATGTAAAAATTAACATTGATATGTTAGAGATATGCTTGACAAAGTGTAAATCGCTTACGTTTCATTGGTAATGTTAGTTACTTACTGTTGTTAAGTAGGGAACTTTGCTAATGTTATCAGTTTACTCGTTCGTAAGCTATGTTAGGTTTGTTTTTGTACATTATATTCTTAGTTCATGTTATGATATGTTAGCTTTATTGATGTGAAAACTTTGTTATACTAGTATTTATTCGTTGGACTGTATGATATATGTATATGAAGAGTTTAATGTTATGATTATACAAAATATGACTTGAATCAATAGATCAATAGATCAATAGATCAATAGATCAATAGATTATGGAAGGGTAGGAGGGTGGGTGGGTGGTTTGATTAACTGATTTACTGTTTTACTGCTTTAGGGTATTAAAAAGGCAAAAAAATTTATGTTATAAACATAAAATGAAATAAATTTTAGTTAAAACAAAATGTTTTAAACAGAATAAGCAAAAATAAATAAAAGTTTTGTGTTATGTTATACAAAATATGACTTGAATCAATAGATCAATAGATCAATAGATCAATAGATCAATAGATCATGGAAGGGTAGGAGGGTAGAGTGGGTGTTTTGATTAACTGATTTACTGATTTACTGCTCTAGGGTATGTAAAAATGCAAAAAAAATTAAGTTATAAACATAAAATGAAAGAAATTTTAGTTAAAACAAAATGTTTTAAACAGAATAAGCAAAAATAAATAAGTTAAAAAAAAAATATATAGATTATTTTAAATAAATAAAAATAAAAATAAATAAAACTATAATAAATAAATAAATAACTAACTTTTAACAAAATATAAATATAAGGAATAATAGAAACGTAAAAGAAAATACATAACAAAACGCAATGTTTATATTAAACATGTGAAAAATGTAAATGTCTTCCAACAAGGTTTAGAAAATGTTACACATTTGCTTGACATCATAGAAATAGCAGTCATGTGATCAGTAAGTTAGTACGATGATTGCCAGGCTAATGTATTAAGTAAAGTGTCTATTATTATTGTGTGTGTGTGTGTGTGTGTGTGTGTGTGGGTATTGTTAGATTTGTAATGTTCATATACATATATACATGTGAACAGTAAGTTAGTACGATGATTGCCAGGCTAATGTATTAAGTAAAGTGTCTATAATTATGTGTGTGT
>JABUQX010057319.1:25000-27500 GCA_015478945.1 Trachelipus rathkii
ATTAATTATTAAAAATAGCTTGTTTATTAAAAAATTGCAGGTGTGCAGGAGAGTACATAACAAAGTTATAATATTGTAATTAAATTTTAGCTTTAGGTGTGCGAAGTTGTTAAATATATTTAAAAGTGTTTTAATAAATTTTAGGTCAGCTAAAGGTTTTCTTATAACTGAAGAGATTGTTTTAATAAAATAACTATCAGGACCAAAACTGAGTTTTATTCCCTACCTATAGAAATAAGTTTTAAAAAGGGTTATAAATACTTGGTTGACGGTTCATTAGCCTCGAAGTACCAATCAAAGCGTCTGATATAGCCTCTTGTACTTAGTGAAGGTAGCTCAGCAGAAAGGTGTATACCCGAGTACCTGTAGATATTTAGGTCCCTCAACGTATAAACGAAGTCTAATACGAGGGGCTATCAAAAGAACACCATCAATACTACCTGTGCAGTGGAGGAATACAAAAAGAATTTCAGATATTATAACTTATGAGGTAGGTAAAATATATCTCATTACTCCATATACTTCATGTATATATATACATATATATATATATGTATTTCTATATATATATATAACCTTATATAATAATAATATATTTGTATATATATATATACTATTATATATATATATATTTTCTATATATATATATATATATATATATATATATATATATATATATATATAATATATATATATATATATATATATATATATATATATATATATATATATATATATATATATATATATATAAATAATAATAATAATAATAATAATAATAATAAAATATTAATAATAATAATAATAATAATAATAATAATAATAATAACAATAATAATAATAATAATAATAATAATAATAATAATAATAATAATAATAATAAAATAATAATAATAATAATAATAATAATAATAATAATAATAATAATAATAATAATAATAATAATAATAATAATAATAATGATAATAATAATAATAATAATAATAATAATAATAATAATAATAATAATAATAATAATAATAATAATAATAATAATAATAATAATTATAATAATAATAATAATAAAAATAATAATAATAATAATAATAATAATAATAATTATAATAATAATAATAATAATAATAATAATAATAATAATAATAATAATAATAATAATAATAATAATAATAATAATAATAATAATAATAATAATAATAATAATAATAATAATAATATAATAATAATAATAATAATAATAATAATAATAATAATAATAATAATAATAATAATAATAATAATAATAATAATAATAGTTAATAGCAGGAAGATGGCTGGTGCAATTAAATCATGATTGTTGTAAATGAACTAAGTCTTGAGTGCGCAAGGGTCTTACATTAGGGGTATGGGGTAATATATTAATGATTTTAGTGAGATCATGGTCTGGAATAAGAAGGTTTAGATATAAAGTGATACAATGTATTAAGATGGACCCAATCTTTGGGGCGTGTTAAGGTGTGAGAAGAATTGATAAAAGAAGGAATGAACGTATTAGACAGTTGTAGTTGTGTGGTGTGAAGAAAGGGGTAAATGAGAGAATAAATAAAAGTACGTTGAGATGGTTTGGTCATATGGATATAGAATGGATGATAGTCGTTAGTTCGCCAGGATGTATAGTGGGTGAAAAATTAATGCTGGGAATAAACGAGGCTACAGGAGATCGAAGAAAAGAGTAAATTGAGTCAGTAAAGGAATACCTGGAGAAATGAATTTGTGTCCCAGAAACGAAGAGGGAGCATAATAGGGTGAATAAGAGGGGTTGTGAGAGTGGGTATGGTTGTGGCCTGGATCAAAGGATGAACCTTATTGACGAGATGCCATAGTGAGGGCTTGTCGCGGTCCCGTGAAGCTCTAGGGTGATTTTCTGACTGCGACGTGTTCTCACTAAAAGGTATAAAGGGGAAGGGAAGTAAGGCTGGGTTTCTTTTCGACTTGCGTCATATTCTTCCTACTACTTTTCTGTTTCTAGTGCATACTACGCACGTTACCCCCAGTCTTGAGGAGAGAAGTTGGGTGAATAATAATAATAATAATAATAATAATAATAATAATAATAATAATAATAATAATAATAATAATAATAATAATAATAATAATAATAATAATAATAATAATAATAATAAAAATTTTCTTTTGAGCAAGAATAGCTAGATACTGCGTAAATGTAAGATGTTACTCTGATTATTTTCATAAGCCGTCATGTAAAAAAACAAAGGTGCTGCAGCAGTTAATTCGTTATCTAAATATTAATATATTTTAAATATATTATACAAATATAAACATGTTAAATATGTTGTCGTAAATTTTTTTATATTTACTCCATCTGCCACTTTGTGGCCAGTATTTATAATGGGTGCAAATGATTGCATTCGCGAGTGGTTGGTCTGAAATTGTGGTTGAGAGGGTCGTGATTGGATTGACCATCATTTTCTTACTAATTATAGTAAATAATAAACTATAATAA
>JABUQX010057319.1:30000-37128 GCA_015478945.1 Trachelipus rathkii
ACAGAAGAAATGTTAGGTAAAGCAACGTGAGATAAAAAGTTGAATAAAACGTGATCAGAGTAAGAAATCAAGGAAGAAAGGGTAATATTCTTTTCAAGGTGAATAGGATTCTTAAACTGAAACTTAGAAGAAATGAAAGCACATCCGTGAGGAATAGTAAAGACATAGTCATAGACATGCTGGATAGAATTGGGTTTCTCACATGCGATTGAAGCCCTAGTTTTTTCTGAAAAAGAAATAAGGGTGAAGTGTCCTAAAGCGACAGTATAAGGTTCTATAGTCTTATATTCTGCAATAGGGCAGTGTGAAAAGTCGTTAGTGAAATTCAAGATTAAAGATAGTAAACAAGATTGATCATCAATGGAAGCAAACACTTGGGATTGGGGACAAACGGCTAATTGGCCTACATGTCGACAGAGATCGTGTGCCGATTCCTTAAGATAAGTGTATCTCCGATTTCCATAATTCACAAAGAAGTAATTATTTGGGTCGTTGTACATAACTCGAACTAAAGATTGATTTAAAGGAAGGTGAGTAGGAAAAGGTATAAGTTTATACGAGATGAAATTTTCTACTGAGATGAAAGGAATTAAAGTGATTAGTTCATAAGGGCTAGCTGCAGATTGGATAGTCCAAGAGTAGGTTAAAAAAGTTTGATATGTTTTTGTTTCTAGAGGAATGACTGTGTGAAGTTTAGTTTCTTTGTTCATTTCTAGTACAAAAGGCAATAGGAAGATGGGAGAAAAAAGTTGCGAGTTTGTTATTTTGTTTTTAGCGAGTTGGAGTGAATTTATCACTAATTGATGGATTTGATGAATATTGTGAACCGTTTGTTCAATTAAATTTATTAACGCCCTGATGCTTCCCAATTGGTTTATTATATTGTGCGTAGCACTTAGACTACTCTGAAATTCTATTAGTTTTTGTAAGCTATCCCTAAAGTTTATTAAAGTACGAGTATTCGCTTTCAACTGTTCCTTTAGTTCAGTAATCAATAAATTTGAAGTAGAGGCATAATTACCTAAGATGTTGATCTTCTTTCGAAGTAGTTTTACCTGTTTATCGGTAGCAGTGCCAAAGAGAATGTTGAGGACGTCTCCTCCAAATTCAAAAGCGGCTCGCTTCCTTTTTGATCTGGCAGAGATCCAAGGCAGTTCACTTACTTCGTTCAGTTTCTGGGCTAATACTTTTACTCGAATGGTCATAAGTTTGAATTCCCATTGGTGAGCCCTTTGATGTGTTGAAACATTTAGAAACATGGTTTCGAACGATGGTAGAAATGATTCTTTGACGTTGGTTACCAGTTTAGTCGTCTTGATGATAGTTTCTTTAATGTCTGTGGGACATTCTAAGGAGATAACAAGATCGAGGTATCCTTCTATGAAGTTGACTTCTCCTGTACGATATAAAACCAGGTAGAATCTTTGTCTCTTCTTTTTCGTTTATGAGGTTGCTTTGACATGTTGATACGATGATGAGTAGCAACAAAGCTGGTATTCCGAAATTCATTTCTGAAATATTTATACTTTATACTTTTCTTGGTTTTGAAATATTTAAAGGTCGCCTAATTATGTTTAATAACATTTTAAAATTAATTGGTTAGTTAAAGCATTCGCGTTTTATTAACTAAACTAAATGATTTCTTAACTATAAACGAGTTAGTTGACTTAAAATCTAAAAGTAAGAGTTTTTTAAACTCAACGTTATATACTATTTAAAACTTAGTTGTTTATTTAGTTTTATTACCCAATGATGGCTTATTCGCGAACTTCGTGTACTATTACCCAATTAACTCATGAATATATGTTGCCGGTAGGAACGTTTTTAATTTTCTATTTTTGTATTTGGTTTGTAGTAAACAGTGCTTTCCTACCTTTTTAACCGATATGAAACATATTTTTTAAAAGGTTTCTTTATATAAAAAAAATGAGTAAAACTAGAACTGAATTAATCTATTCTAAGATTTATCGAATCTACATCTAAATTCTAAGATTAGATTTCTTATGAATATGTATTAATCCCGACTAATTTTCTTAATTTTAAAGAATGTGTACTAATCCAAGCTAATTTTCTTAAAATTATGACGATCGTCGTCTAATCCAGTCTAAGGTTTTTCCTAATCCACTAAGTATTTCTTAACTAAGAAAAAAAAATTTAGTACAGACGCGAAGCGAAATGTACTTTCATCATGTTCTTAAAATTAAAAGTATCCTTCTTAGACTAACAGAATAAGAAGAATCCATTCTACAAACTAAAAGAATTTTCTCTTAAATCTAGGAATATACAGAAGTATATACAAAATTGGGATGAACTAGTAACCAGGAGGCAAATACCAAGTTTTTCCTCCACGGACTGTGGTGTTCAAATCCAATTCGACAGGTGGAGGCTGGACAGGAGTCTTCGCTGTAGTCTCCGTGTTGTCACTTGCCTCGGGCTGTTGCTGTAAAGCTTGTTCCTTCATCCTTGTTTGACTTCGGGTAACCATGGGTGTAGAATCTCTGGGACCAGTAAACAAATTATGTGGTCTGTAAGATGGATCTTTCTTCCTGTCATCTCTGACGAATTCCATAGGGGGTGATTCTACAACAGTGGGAATGGGAAAACGGCCATCTTTCACTGGGGAAGTTGGAGATTTCACAGGGGAATTTGTTCTTGGAGGGGCTCCACCATAGGCTCCATACACCTCACCTTCGTGTGCTGGTGGCTCCTGAGAAATTTCTTGAACAGGGTTTTCTAGGGAAATCTCTTGCTGAATTGGGGATAAAGATGGTCTAAACTCTTTTCTCCGAACCGCAGGGTGGGAGTTTTTGGGAAGTCAATTTTTGGAGTGGAACACTTAAATTCACTGTCTGGACGCGCTCTTCCGGCGACTACATCGCTGTATCTTCTTCTTTCTACAATCTCATCGCTAAATCTTCTTTCTTCCACGGGTTTACTTTCTCTTACGGGTTCCACCGGGGTCGGTTGTTGCACTGAGTCAGTGGCTCAAATTACTCTCGGTACCGGCTGAGGGTGGGGATGAAGTAAAGTTGCGCAATATTCATGCTGAGATTGTGGGGGATGGGGAGTTGGAAAGTAGCTGTGTCCGGACTGAATTTGTGGCGTTATGGGAATTTGGAAAGAATATTGGGAAGACATTTGATTAGTGGGAGGAGGAAGTTCTTCCACTTCATCTACTTCTTCTATTTCTTCGTCTTCTTCCTCCTCTTCTCCTCTTTCTTCTTCTGCTTCTTCCTCTTCTTCTCCTCTTTCTTCTTCTTTCTCTTCTCTCTCGGAAGGGACTCCTGGGTCTCTTCTCTGTTGTCTTTCCTCAATTCTTTCCCTTTTTTGTTCTTTGGAGCTCAACATTTCTTCCACTGCGTGGGGATTCCAAACTTCATCATTCATAAAGTCAAAATGTGACTCGGTGAACTTTTCTGCCGGGACCACCTTAACGTTGTCTACATGAACAGGGAAGGTTCGGCCTGATTCTAAGCAATACACCATCAATTTGTTAGGTCCTCTCAAACATTGGACGATATATGGCCCGTCAAACTTGACACATAATTTCGAACTTTGATGGGGCTTTTTAACTGCTCTAACGAAAACATAATCTCCTATTTTGAACTCTCTTTGTTTGGCCCTTTTATGTTGTTGCTCCAAAGTTTTTGTGGTTTCCGCTTCTAACTTCTCTCTTGCCAAATCTCTTATATAATCGATCCTCTCTACTATCGTATCTACTTCGTCCGAAATGAATCTCATCTTCTCGGACTTATTCACAAAGGGTGATACATAATCAGGCATCTCGTAAGGGAGCCTTTTTATGTAACCATGTAAAAGGAAATGGGGAGAAGACCCTATAGATCGATTATACGCGGAATTGATAGCGATTTGGGCAAAGCTCAGGTACCTATCCCAGTCTCGGTGATTTGCATTCACGTAGTGCCGCAAGAAAGATTCAATATCAGCATTTATTCTTTCCACAACACCATTTTGGGATGGTTTGTAAGGCAAAATTTCCACCTTCTTTATTCTCCACGCCTTACATAGGTCTTTAAATACCTGACTCGTAAATTCCAAGGCATTGTCAGAGACAAGCAGTTGAGGGGCACTATGCCTACATATGACCCTCTCTTGCAATGCTCTGGCACATTCTTCGCTCGTTCTCGTCTTGCAAGGCACTAATTCGACATACCGTGTCAAAACGTCGCGAAATACTAAGATGTATTTGGCTCCTGATCCTGTACAAGCTGGCAATTTTCCAATACTGTCAACATGAACGCGTGAGAAAGGTGTGTACGGCAGCGGCCATCTATTGATCTCTGCTACAGGGGGTCTAGGACCCTTAGTTCTAGCGCATGACACACATTGACTACAGTATTCCTTAACTTTGAATACCAGGAAAATAGTATTTTTCCTCTACTCTTTTTTCAGTTCTTTGCTGACCACCGTGTCCGCTAGCTAATGAAGCGTGGCACTGGTCTATCACACTGTAAATCATACTGTCTGGAACATGTACAAGATAAGGTTTTGCTTCCACAGCGTAATGTAAGATGCCTTTTATTAAGATGTGAGGGTGTGTTCTGGGATTCTCTTCGGCCCATTTTACCAATTTTCCTACACGGGGACATTTCTCTTGTTCTTTGATGAAATTTTCCCGACTCAAAGCGAAATCTATTCGAGGGAACTTTTCTGTTGTTTCTGCTTTCTCTGCTTTCTCTGTTTCCGCTATTTCTTTGACCAGGAACACGTTAGATGCCGGATGCCTACTTAGATAGTCGGGGGCAACATTGTTCTTTCCTTTTTTGTACACTATGGTGGGGGAGAAACTGTTTACTAAGAGATTCCATCTAGCTAACCGGCCGGTCTGCTGTTTATTTCGGAAAATAAAGCAGAGAGGTTGGTTGTCAGTGATGATAGTGACTTTATAGCCGAAGATGGTGTTCTTAAACTTTTGCAAGCAGAACACCACGGCTAAACATTCCTTTTCGATCGTATCATAGTTTAACTCACTGCCCCTGAGTGTCCGGGACACGAAAGATAAGGGCTTCTCCTTCCCTTCATCTGTCAGTTGATACAACACTCCTCCTATTCCGTAATTACTGGCGTCTGTATTCACGAAGAATTCTTTGCTGTAATCAGGGAAAGTTAGTTGTGGCTGCACCACCAGTTTCTCTTTCAAAGTGTCGAAAGCTTGTTGTTGTTTTTCCGTCCAGAAAAGAACATTTTTCTTTTATCAAATCGTACAAGGTTGTGCTACTGCCCGGCAAATCCCTTTATGAGGAAGCAAAATAGGAGAAGAACCCAAGTAAACTCTGTGTCTCCTTCACATTTGTAGGAGGGACGAAACTCTTCATTGTTTCTACCTTGGCCGGATCTGGGCTAATTCCATGTCTTCCTATCTTGAATCCCAGGTACAAAACGGCTGATTGTAGGAAACTACATTTGGATAATTTTATTCTCAGCTTATTTTCTCTGAAAGCGGTGAGCACTTTCTTCAAATTTTCAAAGTGTTCCTCCACGTTCCTGCCCAGGATCAAAACGTCGTCTAGATAGACTTGTGCGACCGGTCCTAAGAGGTGGTTCAAGGCCATTGTCATCGTGCGGGCATAGATACTTGGGGCGTTCTTATGGCCGAACATCAAGCGAGTGGGACACCAGAGGCCCTTCCTCGTCCTAAATGCCATCAGCTTTTGCGTCTCTTCCTCTATCTCCAATGCATTGTATGCATCCAGTAAATCTACGGATGTAAATACCGTGTTACCCCCTAGGGATGTAAAAATCTCGTCGATAGAAGGCAGAGGAAACACGTCCTGAACGCTATGGGAGTTGAGGTACCTGTAATCCAGACACACCCTTGGTTTCGGACTGTTCTTTTTGGCCACCACGAGTAATGGTGACGAGTGGGGACTGTACCCTGCTTTGATGTATCCCTTCTTCAGTGCGGAATCGGTGAAATCATCGATGTCCTGCAAGTACCGATGTGGCAATCTGTACTGTTTTCGAAAGATTACTTTAGGGGCATCGGGTAACAGCTCAATCTTAAATTTCTGAAGCGGACAGACTGGGACAGCATCATCATCTAGTGCCAATACATCATGGTAGTCCATGAGGAGCTCTAGCAATTCCTCCAGATACTCTGGGTTTTCGAGAAGACAGTTCTCTGCATCTTCTTTTGACATTTTCTCTTCTATGATTTCTTTGTACACCCTCCTTAACTCTGTCTTCGTAAGACCTTTTGAGCAGGTGGCTACATTAGCAGAAACTGTTCTCTGGTGTCCTCTTTCGTCTGTGCTTCTCCTGATTGGTTTGCTAATAATCGGATACCCTTCTCCTAGATTCACACCTTTATTCAAATAAAATGATTTGTCACTCAAATTTATGTAACTGAGGATAACTGTGTTATCTCTCACTGGGCTAATTGTGTTCGCGACGTACAGCGGTCCTTTGGTAAACGCTGGGGTCATTATACACTTTCGCTCGAGTTCAAAATCATTTTGAGTTTCAGGTCGGAGCTTTAGATATCCGCATGATTGACTAGGTAAAACAGTCTTCTCAATTACCTTCAAATTTATCTTAATTTCTTCATCAATCATCAAATGGCCATCTTCTTCATGGTCATCGCTCTCCAAAACTTCCAAATCTTCGGATTTGCCCAAATTTTCTTCCAAATCTGAGGGAGTGTGCTTGAGTTTGGATCTGGCCCCTCTGGGATCAGCGCTGCGATGAGTGAGGGGTGGGTTCATGACGCCCACCTTGTCTTTTTAACTGGCCAGGCGGCCTCCCTATGAGAAAGATGCTTATCCGCGTTGCGTACGTTTTTAACTGGCAAGGCGGCCTCCCTACGAAAAAGATGCTGATCCGCGTTGCGTGCGCTTTTAGCTGGCAAGGCGGTCCCCTTAGGAAAAAGATGCTTATCCGCAGCACGTGCGGTTGGTTTAGCGAAAATTTGGTTCGAATCCTTTGTTCCCCCCCCTCTCGACCCTCGGGCCGGGGGCAACTTCCTCCTTTTTCTTGAGGTCTCTTATTCTTTTAAGATTCCCATCAGAAAATTCTCTAACCAAATAAATTCCGAGTGGATCGGCAAAGATCGGAATGTCTACCTCTCGACCTTCCTTGATAGACATTTTTGCAGAAAAGAAGTTCAAA
>JABUQX010057320.1:0-12500 GCA_015478945.1 Trachelipus rathkii
AGTATGGCTTCGACGCTTCGAGATCAACTGGTATATCCTTTCCTATCTAACTTGGTCTTCTGCCCTTAAAGATCATGGTGAGTCTTGTGTGTAGCGCTGACATATTCTAAAGCTTGACAGGTATGTGCGTCGCTTATCTCTAAGCTACTTCCTTTGGTATTTCCTACCTTCTTCTCTGCTTACCCATGTCTAGTTTTCTTCTGATCGTTCCATTTCAGCTCTGTTGATGGAGCAACCTCTCCTTCCTTTTTCTGTTAATGTGGTGTTCCTCAAGTTTCGTTTTATCTCAACTTTATTCTTCTTCTTCATCAAACGATCTTCTTAGCTTGCACTTTAACTCTGGTTCACCTATGCCGATGGACTCAATCTCTTCCATTCTTCCACTCATTTAAAATCTCCCTCGTTTTTATCTAGAGTTGCCTCTCGTCTTACAGCGTCTGATCAATTCTTGCCGATTGGTGGCATTTCTCAGTGGGTAACCCGTTATCTTGTAGAGTTCAACTCTTTGAAACACTCAACTCTTCAATCTCCTCTCTAAAAATACCTCCCACTTTCCTATCCCTACGCTCTAATGTCTACCCGTTAAACAACATTAAACATTCTAGGACTAAACATAAATAGTGAAATGTCTTGGAGAACCTCACATCACATCGGTTTTGCTAAAATGGCCTCAAAACAGCTGGGAATTCGTGTTCAGATTTGCGTGAATTTTTTCATATGTGACTACAAAATGCTCCAATTATACAGGGGTCTTATTCGTCCTGTATGGTGTACTATTCACACATTTGGGGTGGATCCGGTTCCACCTCCTTTTGGATAGAGTTGAAGCTAAGGCTAAGAGGCTTACAAATTCCCAGACTTTCTGAGGGGCGGGGGTCTTCTGCGTTGACCCCTTTCTCGTGCGTTCGTGAACGTCGGTGCCCTATCTCTTTTCTATAGTATTACAACGGCAGGTGCTTGAAGAGAATTGACCTCTCGCATTCCTCCACCACTGTGCCACCCTCCTAGTAATACAAGAGTTGCCTTGTTCTCTCATGAAATTGTGTGAATATTGGAGACTCAAGGATCACCTCGTTGTTGTTACCTCCTTGTTTCCAGCCACATCTGTTTTGTGGAACTCCTTGCCTTCTTTATTTTCCCCGCTATATTAAATCTTCCTCTATTGTAAATCCCGCGTCGCGCCCACCTGAGGGAATTTGCGTTAGGCAAGGGACAGGGTGGTTTACTTTCCATTTATGTCTTAATGATTTTTCTTTATGTATTTTTATCTATTTTTTTATTTATTTATTTTTTTTTGCCCCCCCTGTGTTGAAGAGGGCATCTGCCCGTGATGGTGGTATCATGTGAAAAAAGAAAAAAAGAGAAAAAAGAAATATATATTAGTGAAATAGAGATATATCACCACTGTTCTCGCATACACGGATGCCGATGGGCGGGATGTTTGATTTTAATATCCGCGGATGCGAGTGCGAGCAAACAACTTATGTAAGTGTATATATATAGTATATATAATATAGTATATAATATAGAATAAATAGGGAGAGAGGGATATATATAGGAATCATATTATAGGGTATATATATGAGTGGATATAAGGGTAATTATATATATATAGGTGGAGTATATAGTATAAGTATATATAATATATAATTAATATATATTTATATATATAATTTCGGAATTTTAGCCACATGCTACTTAATATAAATTGGGTACCGGGTGGCGACGGGACCCAACTCAGAGAGGCGACGCACACCAACCCTTTTCGCGCCAACCTCCGCGCCTTAATGAAAGAGATTTTGACAATGGATTAGTATACTTTTTGCACTAGTATTTTGAAATTCCAAGTATAGGAAGGTTGTGCTTGAGAAAACACTAATTTTATTCCTTTTCTGTTGTGTCGTTTCCATTATCAGCACTAGTTGGAGGACAGCACAAGTATTTCCTTGGGCAAGTTACATCAAGCGTGGTAAACCATTTTGCTTAAAAACTTTCACCAACTGATAGAAAAATCATCATGTGGGGGTATCTGAGCGTTTTCTTGGTTGATAGTTCTTCAAAATCATTTGCACTACGATGCTTGGTAATGCGTGAGTTCTTCATCAGACTGACTGATAATAAGTTTCGTTCCCAGTGAATCTGTTATTGAATAACTTGTAGAAGTTTGTATCTAAGAGACTTGATTAATTTTTTTCTTTTAAATGGTGGCGAATCAATAGACTGTTCGGATTGAAAGTATTTTTCAACTGCAACACAAAGTGACGATTTAACTTTTTCTAATATTGTGTTTACAAAAAAATACTTGCCTTTATAACGGGATCTAAGTAAATTGCAATGGTATGAAGGGTCATTAATTTCCACAGAAACCAAAGCGTTTTTCTAGCCTCTAGTTTTATTACATCTTTCATTTCTTTTTAAAACAATTATCATCATCATTCACAAAAAGAGCATTTCAAAAATGCTTCCTTAGCGTTACGATTATTGGTATTACATCGAGACAGAAGCTGTATATAGAGGCGCTGATTCTTTTTTGGTAATTTCGTCAGTCAAATGGTTTCAATAGCTTAAGGCAGTGTGATTTATATGTCATTTCCACATTAGTAAGAATGTTAATTTGGAAACGAACTGCGTACAAAGCACAAGGTTCTTGAGCAAACGCATTCTTTTACATCATATGAAGTGCTACTATTCAGCGGAGTTGGAACGTCTTTGTAACAGGATACGATATGGAAAATCAAGCCGTTTTTGAATTGCCTTCAACTCATTTTGTGCCATTGCGTTCAGAGATTCATCTAAGTATTTTTATTACAAAATTTTTATCAGGGCTAAGGCGCGGATCTTTAATAATGTGCGGATGCTCCGCGGATGTGGATTTACCTCATTCACTTATATATATATATATATACTATATATATATAAGTAGAGTATATATATATAATATTACTATTATATATTACTATTGATATATATAATAATATAATATATATATATATAGTATATATATATAGTATATATATATATGAAAACTTGTTCCCCTGAGGAATGCATGATATCTTTTCCGTACAAGAGTTGAAAATTTTGCTGTTATATGATATATATATATATATATATATAATATATATATATAATATATATATATAATATATATATTAAATATATAATATATATATATATATATATATATATATATTATATATATATATAATTAAATATATATATATATATATATTATAAGGCAATATTATTTTTTCCCTAGACTTTGGGAGGCAATAAGAAAGAATTCTTTTTTAAGCAGCATAGAACGTGTGGCGCCACTTGCCGCTTATTGATCTTCTTTTGTTATAAACGCCCCAAAAAAAGCGAATTCGGACTGTATCAAATAAACAATAAAATTAATTTAATAATAAAAATCAAAGGTTCATTTAAAACGGAACTTTTTACGACAATGTACCATAATTTTTTTTTCTTTGTCATACTTGCCTAATAATATGTGTGTGTTTGCGTTTGTAGGTGTGTGTGTGTGTGTGTGTGTGTGTGTGTGTGTGTGTGTAGTTAGGAGTGTATGAGCCTATAAAAGAAAAATGGGAGGGGAGAATGGAAAACCGGTATCTATATACAGGAGGTTCCAAAAGTCCATCTTGTAATTATAAGAATTTTTTGATAGAAGATTAAAAAAAAAAATATAGGGGCTTATTCAGTGCTGTGCTGGAACCGGTTCACCGATCCGGTAATTAAAATTCTTAAGGAAAGAAAACAGGTAGTTTACTCTTTCGTCACTTATTTAAACAAGAAAGAAAACCGGTAGCAAAATTTTATGACAAAGCAGAAAACCGCATGCTAAATTTTGACAACTCCCTCCACTAGACCTATTCATTCCAACAACATTTAAGTTACAATCATTACTTAGTTTCACAGTTCATAACTTTGAATCATTAAACTCATCAGCATAAGCATCGTCAATGTCTTTTTTTTGTTTTTTATTTACTTTTTTATTTTTTTTTTTTTTTTTTTTTACAGATTACCACCACTCACGGGCTGAGCCCTTTTCAAGGAGGGGGCAGGAAATAAAATACAGGAAAGGCCCACCCAAGCATAAACCTAACGCGGAAATCTCTTAGGTGTGCGCAGACGTGGGTTTTAAAGAAGGGAAGATCAAATACAGTAGGAAAAACAGAAAATGGCAAGGATCCACAGAACAGAAGTGGCGTGGAAGAAGGATGGCACACAACGAACGATCTGGATTTTTCAATTGCTCACGCAAAATTGATGGCGAGAGCATGGAACCCTTGTTATTGCACGAGGGCGACGGCAAATGGAGGTGGAATCGAGTGGCTAACTCCTCTGAGCATCTAACCATTGTAGTACCTATAGAAAAGAGGAAAAGCACCAAGGTCACGTCGCAGAGATAGAGGGTCAGAGGAGTAGAAAGTAGGGGACAGTTAATTAGTCTCTAGCTCTAGACTCAGCTCTAGACATAGAATGAATGAGCTTGATTCAACCCAGATATTTGATGTGTACTCCTATACATAGGCAAATATAGCCCTGATTATAACTGGAGTAGCTGTGAGAGAAAAATCAACCGCAGTCTAAACAGATCCCAGTTTCTTTGAGGCTACCTTAGCAACGTTATTATATAAGGTTCAAGATAATTTTTTGTTATGTGTTACAGATCCAAGAATAGGTTTATTGTGTCAACAGGTGAGACGGTTAGGACCGTCGAAAAAAATAGGAAAGTTAGGGGTGTTTTTAAGGAGATTAGATTGGTAGAGTTAATAAGTAGAGTGAAATTTCAGCAAGGTGTGGGTGGGCCCCACTGGAAAATCCATCCAAGTCGGCAAGAATAGAATCGGAAAGCTAAGGAAAGAAGAGGCAACTCTAGATGCAAAAGGAATGAGAGTTGATTCATCCGGAGTAAGAGTGAACAGAGTTAGAAGTACAGCTGAGAGATCGTTTGAATTATGAAAAGTAGAATTAAAGTTGGAGATAAAAACAATACCTTGTAGGAACACCACAATTAAACATGTGTAAAGGAAGAAGAGAAGTAGCCGAATCAACGAGTCTTGGATTGGGAGCACCAGAGAGAAAACTTGACAAGGTGAAGCAAAGAGAAGGAGGAAACCCAAGGAAGGGAAGCTTAGAGATATCGACGCATGCCAGACTCGATTCAAAAGGCCTTTGATGTATATCGAGTGCTTATCACCCAAGACTCCCATACCCTAAGGCAGGAAGACCATAAATCAGTAAGATAGGATAGTGATGTCACCAGGTTGACCTCGAGGTGAAAGCCTAATTGAGTGTTCTTTTTTCGGTTCAACTCAGATTATCAGAAATGAGAATTTAAAAAGGAGTTTCAAAGATCTTAGATAGAAAAACAAGGTGACGAGCGATAGGGACGATAGTGGGAAGGAGTCAAGAGGCGGCTGCGTCTTTTTTCGGGATGTTGGACAGACGCGCGCTTCAGCACTGAGGAGAAGTGTTAGTACTATTAAGCATAGAGAGTAGAGTTGAACTGAGGACAGGGCCAGGCTCGGGAGGAAGCACACTCCCTTAATAACACGGAGGAATGGCCATCCGGGCCACTAGCCTTCCTTGCACTCATAGATCTCAGAATCCCAGGCACCCGATCATGCGTAATCCGCGGGAAGAGGCATAGGAAAACTGAGAGGAGAAGAAGCAGGAGGAGGGATGCCGGAATCGTCCAGGGTAGAATTAGATGAAAAAAGGAGGCCGCAGAAGAGATTGGCCTTTTCAGAAGGAGAGTTAGCAACAGAACCGTCAGAGCGAATAAGGCGAGGAAAGGCAGATTTACAAAAGTTGTTAGAGATGTTTTGGAAAGAGGCCAGAAATTTTTATCAGTTGGAGAGCCAAGTAGGTTGTCGCACTTTCTTTAGGTGCCGCGCTTAGCCTGTCGAATAAATATTTCTTGCAACGATTCCGAGCAGAATGAAATTAGTAAGGAAAATGATAGGAGAACGAGAGTTTTTCCATTTGCCCGATAGGCAATGTCTCCTCCTAATGGAGCGAGAACATTCCCCATCGAACCATTGATTTTGTGGAGAAAAAAGATTTAGTTGAAAGATGGAATGAACCGGCTCATTACCCTCGACGATTACGGCTCCTACTTTTTCACGGTGACCGAAGCCTCCTCCGAGTCAAAAAGCAAGATTCACTCCGCATAGTTTGCAAGAAACGACGCCACGCCCTCCAATTAGCCCGATTAAATCCAGAAAGTATTCGGGCATGTAACGAATATTGGTTTCGGAAATAAGTTGTAAAATTAAGAAGCTACAATGATTGTGGTCAGAGCTTACCAGGATTGGCACTGAGAAAAATCCAATGCATTTTTTCAAACTGATTTTTCACTTGATTTTTTGCTCCAAAAAAATCATGGATTTTTTGCTCGTTTTGATTTTTTGCTTTTTTATTTATTTTTTAAATTTTTTTTGGATATTTAAGTTTTAATTTCAATAGGAAATAAAAAAAATTATTGGAATTATAATATCATAGCAAGGCTACTCTGCTGTCAAATTTCTACAGCTTTAAAAAAGATGGTCAACAAAAGAATTCATGTTTCAAACATGTTTCTTTTATTTCGATGTAATATATTATCATTTATTTACAAATAACACTCTTTAGTGTTTCTTTTTTCATTGTGTCATAGCTATAAGCCCTATTTTAAGATTTTGAACTCAGAAATATAGGGCTAGGGTTAAAAATAATACTTAATCGGAATTAAAAAAGTTTGTTGGACAAATTACTATTTGCGTGACGTCCGAATTCTCATAAATAACCATATTAAAGAGATCCAAATATAATCAAAAATTGATTTTTTTCTCAAAAAATCCAAAAAATCCCCAACCCTGGAGTTACCGATAGGAGGGAAAATGGTGTTTTTATATCGAGAAGGAGTAGTGGTGAAACATAAATCAAGCGTGTTCAAGAATTTGTTAGGACGATCTGGTATGTTTTTGTTTCTTTAATTAACTTTTTCTATATCGTTGAGAATACTGATTGTTTGGCCTCCTTCCCCTCCTCCATCAGTATGAGAGGAGCCCAACTCACCAGTGTATATGATGTACGTTGAAATCACCTAAATAGATGATCTCAGCATTTGGATGGGAAGAAGTAACAGTCTCATGAGATTGTATCAAAATAACATTATTAATAACATAACATTAACAAAAATAACATTAATTAACATTAAATAACAAAATAACTAACAAAATAACATCAAAATAACAACTTCGCAATACAAGTTCTCCCTTTAATTAAATATCAAAATAACAATTCATTTCGCATTACAAGCTCTCCCTTTAATTAAATGTTACTTCAAGATACCTCCTTGTATATTTAACATTAAATTTTTGAATATTGAAAGAAAACATGAATAAATTCTAAATAAGTGTAAAGAGCGCAATTCTACATAAATATATTGCATCTAAATAAGATTGCAAACATCACATTTAAATTGTTAAATGTGATAATTACACTCTTATTTAAATGTAAATATCGCATTTAAATTGTTATCGTGAAATTCCTCTACCATAGTCAAATAGAGCTATTTTTGAGACACTGCGTATCGGACGGAAAAACACTACATTATATTTAGTGGCTCTTGAGACACCCTGCATATCGTACGAAACTCAGCACATTATTGACTCTTGAGATATCCAACATATCGTACGAAAAACACTAAGTTATATTTAGTGACTAACAGTACAATTTATTTGCTGACTTGAGATACCCTGTAGAATGTAGATCATACGAAAAAGTATTTTTATGTAGTGACTCTTGAGATACCCTGCATGTAGTACGAAAAACTACATTTTATTTAGTGATTCTTGAGATACCCTGTATGTCATACGAAAAACTACATTTTATTTAGTGGCTCTTGAGATACCCTGTATATCGTACGAAAAAGTAAACAGTATATTTTATTTAGTGACTCTTAAGATACCCTGTATGTCATAAGAAAAACTATATTTTATTTAGTGATTCTTGAGATACCCTGTATGTCGTACGAAAAAGTACATTTTATTTAGTCACTCTTGAGATACCCTGTATATCGTATTATTTAGCGACTTGAGATAACCTATATGTCGTACGGAAAACTACATTTTAATTAGTGACTCTTGAGATGCCGTATATCGTACGAAAAAACAATACATTATATCTAGTGGCTCTTGAGATACCATGTATATATGTACGAAAAACACGATACATTATGATCAGTGATTTATTTAATTCAATTAAATTTATTCCAATAAGGCTTAGTCATCATTGGAAGTTTATTAAATATATATATATATATATATATATATATATATATATATATATATATATATATATATATATATATATAAAATATATAGTATATATATATATATTATGATATAAATATATAATATAATTATAATATAAATATACACGTGGATATGATAATTTATGTACAGGACCCACCACGGCCCACAAGGAAGGGGCCACGATGGGTTGAATATTCAACTCCATGGGTGGTCCTGGCTCATATTTATTTTAAATAATCACAAAAAAACACTTGGATGGCGAAATATAATAATTTCAGTCTATATAAAACTACAATTCCAGATATATATTTATATATATATATATATTTATACTATATATATATATATATATATTATATATTTATAATATATATATATATTATATATTATATATATATATATATATATATATAATATATATAATAAATATTATATATATATATATATCCTTCACCATGATCTATACTCGTAAAAAAATTCTTTTTTTCTTCTTCCTTTTTTAAAAATTTCTTTAATTCCACTTATATCTCATAATTAAATTATAAAAGTTTAAGTTAATCTAAATTCTATTTGACTCCTCCAAAATTTGAATTTTTTTTTTTCCTTTTTAATTCGAAATTAAACTTTACTCGAAATTCTCAAAAAAAAAAAAAAAAAAAAAAAAAAAAAAAAAAAAAATGTTCAAAAGTTTTAAAGTCATTATTTTGATTCTTTTCACAACTTTTTTTTTTTCACCCCAATCTTTATTACTAACTATTTTAGTCTCTATTTATGAGTAACATTAAAGAAAAACTTGTAAACTTTCTTTTTTAAAACTTTTTTCCCAAAACTTCACATTTGTTTTAATCTAAATATATTGCTTCTGGGAGATATATATAGCTATAATTATTATAAAAATAAACTGCTCAAATGAGAAAGTCAGCAAAAAAGTCAAAGAAGTGGAGTGTATGAAAGAAAAAGAATCCATATACAAATGGTAGACTATGTACAAACATCGACGGCTGGCTGAACTTGAAGGAAAAGATAAGTTGTGAGGTTGATTTTCACTAGCAACATTACTTAAAAGTGAAATGCGAATAATTATGTATCAAAAAGAAGTGTTGCCTGTAAAAAAAAAAAGTACTGACAGTTAAGGTGGAGGGATGGAGTGATGCTAACAATGAAGTTGATAAAGAGAAAAAATCAGGACAAAAATATTTAGAAATAGAGTCAAACTTGAATATGGTCAAGATAAGATGTAAATGAAAATTTTCCTATATGTACTGTTAAAACATAGGATAGAAAATAATTAATTGTTCGAATTCTCATTATTATTATTATTATTATTATTATTATTATTATTAGTAGTAGTAGTAGTAGTAGTAGTAGTAGTAGTAGTAGTAGTAGTAGTAGTAGTAGTAGTAGTAGTAGTAGTAGTAGTAGTAGTATATGAATAAAATAATACTTCCCTTGTCTGGCGAGGTCTGTAATTGATTAAACTTTAAAGATTGCATGAGAATTGAGAAGGTTGCTTATATGCTTTGGAAACTGAAATTTTGTATCTAACCTAAGTTATAATAAGATATTACGCTACCTAGAGGTTAAAACGAAACCTACCCTAAAATAAAAAAGCTTTTGAAACTTTACATTTTGCTTTCTAAAAAAGTAACGAATTTCATCCTTTTTCGACATTAACACCAATAACATAAGATTGGGTCACGCACCATTGCATCCTAGCGAGTGCTTAAAGATAACAGGTGTTGCAGTGCTGTACGCTGCAGAAAAAAAACATCGGTATACTAGGCCAACCAACCCTATTACTACAACAACATTACTTCAAAAGAAAATCAAGTATTATAAAAAAAAAATATATTTCAACAAATATCATTTAATAATAAATATTTTAACATATTTTAATAACCATTCAGAAAAATTATATAATTATATCAATCGGAGCTATTGACTTTTTTTTAGAAGAAACTAAAAATACATCATTAAACTATATACATTAAAAAAAAAAAAAAAATATATAATATATATATATATATAATATATATATATATTTCTTCATATTATAATAATATATATATATTATATATATATATTATATTATATATATATATATATATATAATATATATTATAATATATATAATATATATATATATATATATATATATCAATATATAATAAAAATATATACATTTAAAAAAAAAAAAAAACTAAAAAATATATATATAAAAACATTTTGGATTTTTTTTCTTCATATTTAACATAGAATCTCCATAAAATGAAATGAAGCAGAAAGAAAACGGCAAAAACAAAAGTTAAAGGCATACTTTAAAAAAATGTTTCTAAAAATAACATTTCAATTTCTTTTTTTTTCAAAGTTAAATATTAGAATAATGATTGGAATGTCATTTAGAATGTAATAAAAACTATTGTAATATATATATTATAATATTATATTATATATTATATATATATATATATAGTATATATAAATATATATATATATATATAATATATATATATATTATATATAATATATATATATATAATTTTTATATGAATATATATTATATATGATATATGGTATGTTAGCCGCAGAGGGGCTTCACCCCGATTTTTTATGAAAATCACAGATATGCTCTAAAAAAAAATAATAATGAAGAATTAGGATATAATAAAAGTGTCGCTCTCTTTAGGAAAAAGTTACAGCCTCTCAAGTTGTTTAAAAATTCCCATAGACTTTTCAATATTGACGATCCAGGTTAGTCTCATGTTCAGGCGCCTCTAAGTCAGGTATGATAGTTTTGCTAAGGGTATACACAGAGAAAAATCTTGTAGAATAACAAATCTTATCAAACCTGAACTAGGATGGCCCTTAAAAAACAAGCACGAGGCCCACTATTTTTATTATAAAGTCTATGTTAATGGAAAATTTTTAATTTCAGAGGCTTAACTTTTTTTCTAAAGAGACTGCCGATTTTCGTTCCTATTCTTCTATTATGTTATTCGTGAGAGCATTCCTGTGATTTTAAAAAAAAAAAATTTTAGTTTTTTTTTAATAAAATCCTATGGGTTTTTTTACAACTTTGAGAGGGCTGTAACTTTTTTTCCTAAGAGACTGCCGATTTTCGCTCATTTTTTCTTTATATTATTTTTTTAGATTATACCTGTGATTTCATAAAAATCGGGTTGACAACCCTCTGGGAAAACATACCATATATATATATATATATATATATAGTATTATATATATATATATTATATTATATATATAATATATATATATATTATATAATTATATTAATTATTAAAAAAATATATATATTTATAATATATTATATATATATATATATATATATAATATATACCCCACAGGGGGTTATTGATTTTTGTTAAGGTGTTATGGTCTTGATGCTGCAATTTGGGACATGGCAGTTATAAGATCCAATAATAAGGGGATTTTGTGCATCCCTCCTGCCCCAGCACTAGTATGCTCTGTTTGATATTTGTGGGACTGTGAGAGGAGAATATGTGAATAGCTGTCATGTTTGTATTTTGAATGCAGATAATGTGTTGCTAAAGAAAGAGATTGCAAAGCTGAGTGAAAATGTGAATTAATTAAATGATTTGGTATTTGAGTTGAGAAAGGAGGTAAGTGTTAGTAAAAAAGTTAGTATGGATGTCGAGGCGAGGAGGGAGTGGGATACAGGGGTAGAGTGGATTAGTGATTCACTCAGGAATGAAGAGGAGAGGGAAAAGGCTAAAGTAGTTAATAGGTCTGCGGATGAATAGAGAGTTGTAGATAATATAAATAGCAAGATTCGGATCTCGAAAGTCAGTCAGCCTGTGACCTGCAGTAACAGGTTTGACTCTTTTCCAGATGGAGAGGGATCAGATGGGGCCAATGGTAATGTTGAGTTTTCTAAAGGGAAGGCTGAGCCATTGCTAATTGGAGACTCTATGATACTTTTTGAGCCAGATGGTCCATGAACCTACAAGACACGATTCACTGTTAGACTTAATACTAACTAACGATGAAGGTATGGTGGATGAGGCTAGGGTTGAGGAGAATTTAGGAATTAGTGACCATAATACAATTAGGTTTAACATGAATGTGATATCTGTGCCCAGACTGCAAGTTAATAAGGAAAAGATCATAGATTTCCGAAATGGCGATTTTACCAAATTTCTAGACATGCTTAGTATA
>JABUQX010057320.1:17500-52086 GCA_015478945.1 Trachelipus rathkii
TAAATAATAATAATATAAATAATATATATAAATAATAATATAATATATATATATATATATATTAATATAAGTAGAAAGTAAATAGGGATAATATTTATATATATATAAATAAATATATATATATATTGTGGCTGTGTTAGGGTAGGTTTTATTTTAAAGAGGGGTACAAGACGAAAATGTTTATAGAAGAGAACATTATAGCGTTACACGTTTAAAGTAAACACCCCACACAACCCAACGGGGGATATATACATATATAAAAAGGTATAATATATAAAATATATATATAGATAAATAGGGTAAATAATAAATACTATATAAGGTAAGATTGTTAAAAGGTAGAATAAATAATATAATATAATATATAATATATATTATAAATAAATAAAGGGGGTAATATATATATATATATAAATATATATTAAATAAATATTAAAAAGGTTATATGAAAAAAAGGTATATATATAATAATACTATATATATATAATAATATATATTACTTAACTATACAACGCGGCTCCCAGAAAGGGTCAAAGACGCCTGTTCATCGGTGCCAGCGCCTCTTATCCATTTCCTCTATCCTCCAGACTTCACTCTATCCGCTCAGCATTTCGCGTCAACAACGCAATTCCATGTCTTTCTCAAAATGAGTCTATCCACCAAGCTCTCCTATCTCTTCCTAGTCTTCCATCTTCGTCTGTTGTTCCTCCCGGTCTCCAATCCTTATCTCTCTGGCTACTCTCTTCCCTGCACCTCGTACCAGGTTCCCCACCACCTCAAATCTGGCTGCATCCATCTTATTTTATATAGCTTTCACTCCAACCTCCGTACCTTATTCTTCGTCTCTTTTCTGTCTCTTGTCTATTCTTTCCCCTATCGCTCTCAAAACGTTACATCGCCCGCCGGACTGAATTTACTATTCTCTCGCGCTCAATATTAGTAGAATCGGTGTTAAAACCCCCTCGAATGTCACCCTTTTCCCTTCCATACTCATTTGTATATCTTTCAGTATGGAAGTACACTGATCTTACATTACAGCTCCCATACTGGGAAGCGTGATCCTACTTGTTACTACTATGGACATTTGGATCCTTCTCTCCAAATACTCCCCCAAGTATTTACATTTCTCACCATCTTTATCTCAGTTCCCTTCACATCCACTCTCAGCTCTCCCTCCCCCCCATTCTTCCATCTACTGACCACTATGATCTCCGCTTTTTCGTTCTTGAGTCGAGATCGGCCTCTCTAATCACTATTTGTCTAAACATGTCACCACCAACTCAATCAGCCTAATCCTTCTCTGTCGCTCCCAGCACCCAAGTGACAACCGCAGAATTTCAAGATCTCACCGTCCAAAATCTTTCTTATATCCTCTCTCACCCTCTTTATATATATATATAGATATTAGAGGTGTAGCGGATGAGTGATTTTCATCTATCCGCGGGATGCGGATGCGAGGAAATAGTTAAATCACTATTCCGCGGATTGCGATGCGGATAGCGGATAGTAGTTATCTATGAGTTATTAAGCCACAAAAAACTGTCAAACATATATATATATATATATATATATCAATATATAGTATAATATATATATATATATATATATAATAATAAATTATATATTAATATTATGATATATAAAGATATATATATATATATATATAATAAATATTTAATATATAAAAAGGATTAATATATCCCGTATTACCAGAGTATCCGGAAGCGGCGTGTGAGCGCGACTGCTTTGCACCCCCACAAACCTCTTTCCCAGCCTCCACCCAATTTGGAAAAAGTATATATTAATGCTTGAAAATAAATAATTGTATCAATTGATAGGCATCAAAAACAAAAAGCTATCTGAAGCCCTTTCAGGGGGAGAGTTGCTTATCTTATTCGTCGTAAATGAGATTCTGCTGCCACTGAAAGAGCTCACTAAAATACAGCTTAGTTGAACAGGAGGGATGGATGGCTAGAATTCCCCTAGACGTCTCTGACAAAGAATGTGTGAAAGAAGGCTGGTTTTGAGACAAATATCATTCCACCAAGACGAGTGAAGGAATATATTATCGTGATGGTGCCGGGAAAACTTTTACGTGCTTTTGTTATTCTTCGAACAATGATAGAGTGTTTTTTGAAACTAACTGAACAACTCTTCATCGCACTAAAAAAGACGAAAAGAACGTTCATGGAAATTTCGAGGCAGGGGATGATCGCTAACAGGGATGGGAATGTGCGTGTCTGTTGTGTGATTTTTGCTTTTGAGTGATGGACTGTGAATTTCTGCCTTAGTAGCATGTTCGTCACAGCGTAGACAATCTAAATTAAAATTTTAAACTCCTCTGTAAACACGTGGAATCAAGGAAATTATGTTTATGTATATAGGATTTATAAAAATTGCTTATTGTAAGCGTTCGGTCGAATTTTGCAGAGTTTTGAAATCTATTATCTAATTCCAGAGTGTTTCTGTCATCCGTTGAAAGTCCCTTGTTTTGGGAATAATAATATTAATATATATAAAAAAATTAAATATAATTAGAATATATTATATAATAATATAATATTATATATAAAAATAAGAATAGTATATTATGAATAAAATAGTAGTATAAATATATATATTAAATAATTAGTATAATAATATATATTATAATAGTGCACACATGATTTCTCCATAAACTAGATGATAGAGATACGATCCAGCTATCCTGCAAAAAATTAAATGCGGATGTGGTTGCGATGCGGAAGAAGTGAAAAACATGATTGCGGGACTATCCTCAACGAAACAGATGCGGAATGCGAAGCTTAAATCCGCTACACTCTACCAGAGATTGCTAACATGACAAAATTTGGACACAGCGGCCTTCTGCAAAGGCTTTATTAACTCACCATTCACACCTCAAACATTCCTTAATCTCATATTCTGTTCTTACCATTACATTTTCTATTCATATATTGACAAACTCTCCAGGGCTCGCTCTATCAACTTTTTAGTCCACAGGGTGCATGATTCGGATCTCTCTAGGCACTCCTCCACCAGATCCTTTTTCTAGTTCCCCTGTAGTTTTTACAAGTCTCCTGTATAATACAATCCTTTTGCCTTAGTATAATGGCAACTATAGAATTTATTTTTACCAACCCCTCTGGATGCTCCCCACCTGTTCACAGACAGGCCTACGTGAGCAATTTCAATAAATTACTTTTGCAATGTTTACAAACGAGCAAAATCCTCCCTCTTTTGTTAGTTATATGGGAATCCCATCTTCCGGGTGCTTATGTATAAATATATATATATATATATAAATAATAATATAATAAAATACTAGGGGAATATATATATATATGATAGTAAAAGCACAGGGGTATAAATATAATAATATATAGGGGTATAGATATATATGGTAGTACTAGTATAGTTATTTGGGAGCCACATTTTTGAAACTAGAGGCAGAATTTAGAATATCAAAATATAAATGAATTAAATATTATTAGTTAATATATAATAATTATATATATAATAATAAATAGTATATAGATAGATAGATTATAATAATATAATAATATAAAATATAATATAAAGAATATAATAATTATATAAGTATAATTATAATATATTATATATAATATAGTATATAATAATAATAATATATATATATATATAAATAATAAATATATATAATAGATATATATAATATAAATGATATAAAATATCATAAAATAAGGTGATAATATATAGGTGTAGGTATATAGTATAGTAAGTATGATAGGTAATTATATATATAATATAAAATATAATATATATATATATAGGCTATATAGTATACTTAACAAAACATGTGAAATATAGATGAGGGAGTTATAATAATAATATAACATTCTATATTGGATATTAGATAACTCAGATTAGCTGATAAAGGATTCTACTACAGGACGCAAAAAAACTTATATAGATTATAGACTTATGAAGTTGATATTGTTCATTTGAATTATTTTCTAATTATTATATATAACAAATAATACTGTTGTTGATATAATATATAAATATAAAAAGTATGAGGGTAAATAAAAGGTAGTAATTAGTATGAAGTTAAGAGTATATAATAATATAATAAATATATATATAAATAATTAAAATATATATAAATAGTAATAAATAAAATAAGGGTAGGAGGAGGGTAGGATATATAATATACTTATATGCAGAGCTGGGCGCGAAATATAAAAGATGTTATTTTAGTGCGCCTGCGCCTATTTTTGATTTTTTTTCACAATCAGGTATGCGCTAGTCGCTTTGAGCTGCGAGACTTTTCGGCCGGCCGGTGCCTGTATCGAAGGTAAATATATTATGCAAAGTAACTTATAGTGCATAATATAAAGGCAGCTTTTATAAGATAAAACACATTAAATTTATTTTTTGTAATTAAATCACCGACGCAGGATCTACACGTCCTCTTTCTCCTCCATGTCCTTGTGGTAATCCATGTTTTCCCCAGGAGGTCCAGCACGAAGCGACAAAGGCAGATGTAGTTGCAAAATTCAAGCCATTGTGCTAATTTAATTAATGTAGTTAGAAACGAATACGAACTAGTTATATAATAATAAAATATAGTATATAATATATATATATATAATAAATATATACAAATATATAATATAATATAATATATATATAATAATATATATATTATATATATATAATTTATAATATATATAATATATATATATATGAAGTATTTTAACTGGTTGTTTAGATATGATACAGTACACATTGTTCTCAATTTTTTGCTGTTATGGATAAAAAAAAAAATGCTTGTTGCCTGTTCATTAGGAAGCGGAGAAGTGTGGGCTGTGCGGCCTATGCCTTAATCGCCACATTTTTAAGAAGATGGTGTTGCGCGCAAATAATGAGAATATCTACGAATTGATAGTGGCGGATAATATTCGCAAAAGCGCATAGGCGGCACTCGGTAGGCGCAACTCCCAACTCTGTAAATAGTGGTAGCTGAGCCGATCTAGCTGGGAGTGATATCATACTACGGATGCAAATAACTTTATTAGATGATAACTTATAAGTTTATATAATCA
The DNA here is from genome assembly GCA_015478945.1 of Trachelipus rathkii. Taxonomy (NCBI): domain Eukaryota; kingdom Metazoa; phylum Arthropoda; class Malacostraca; order Isopoda; family Trachelipodidae; genus Trachelipus; species Trachelipus rathkii. The sequence continues at coordinate 22,585 of JABUQX010057320.1, forward strand.
GATGGTATATTAAATTATTTTATAATTAAATATATATATGTAATAGGGATTATTATTTACAATTTTAAAAACAAGACGAGCGACACACCAAACACACAACACGACACACACACACACACAATATATATTAATATATATATAAATATATAATATATAAATATATCAATATATAAAATAAAAAAAATAATATATATAATATATATAAGATATATAAATATATATTAATGAGATATAAATAAAATATATATAATAAATAAAGAAATAAAATAAAGATATAAATAAAGATAAATAATATATTATATCGGTACCCGATGTTGGGAAATAAAACTTAGGACTTATCAAGAATTTTATTAAAATAATATTGTTACAAAAAAAAAAACTTATAGTTAAGTTAGACTATTTTTTCTATTAATATAAATATGTCAAAAAAGAATAGTCTGTCTGATATTAATTCTTTATATGTCAGAAAAAAATATGGCTTAAAGAATATTCAAGTTTCTGAAGAGCCAAAATATTGCTCTTACTAGTGTGATGTGGACGATTCAGAGAAGATTATAGTTGATAGGGGTTAGAAAGGTCCTTATTACTGTTGCCTTGCTATATATTAATTTTCGGGCCTCCCAATATTTGCCTTTTCTTATTGTTTTGGTTTAAGTTCATTGTCTACTTTTTTCTCTTATTGATTTTCTTAAGACCATCCTCCCTATTACTTAGTTAAAACCCTGAATATTTGAAACATTCTAATTTTCATTGATTTTTCTTTCTTTAATATCTCTTTTCCCCAACACGGTTTCTCTGCCATCACCTTATGGATGTTTATCTTTAAGAGCAATACTGACTGTTTTATTATCTATCTTAAATTTGCTTAAAATGTTCCCACGAAACATAAACAATTTTTGTCTTTAAACTCTTTTTATTCCAGTCAATTATACTAAGCTAGTCTAGAAATTTTTGGTAAAAATCGCATTTCGTAATTCTATGATACGTTTCCTATATTAAACGTGTAGTTCTGGGCACAGATATCACATTCATGTTAAACCTAATTATATTATGGTCACGTGGAATCCTAAAGTGTCTCCTCAACCCTAACCTCATCCACCATACCTTATCGGTTAATTAGTATTAAAGAATTCTAACACGTGATCGTGTCTTAGTGTGGGATCATGACCATGACTGGCTCAAATAAAGTATCATAGGGATCTCCGAGATTGAGCAATGGCTCAGCCTTCCTTTAGAAAACTCAGAGCATTACCAATTGGGCCCCATCTAATCCTATCCTCTCCATCTGGAAAAGAGTCAAACCTGTTACTGCAGGTCACAGGCTGACTGACTTTCGAGATCCGAATCTTGCTATTTAGTATTATCTACAACCTCTATTCATCGCAGAGCCTATTAACACTTTGAGCCTTTTCCCTCTCCTCTGTCATTCCTGATTGAATCACTTAATCCACTACCCCTGTATCCCACTCCCTCCTCGTCTCTCTCGACATCCATACTAACTTTTTACTAACACTTAACCTCCTTTCTCACTCAAAACAAATTCATTAATTAATTCAATTTTCAGCTTTTTCAATCTCCTTCCTTAGCAACACATTATCTGCATTCTTCAAAATTACAAACATAAAGTCTTCTCATATTCTCTCTCCAGTGCCCCCACAAATATCAAACAGAGCATACTAGGCTGGTGCAGGAGGATGCACAAAATCCCCTATTATGGATTCTTATAAACTGCCAGTCCCAAATTGGCAAGCATTCAAGACCATAACACCTTAACAAAATCAATAACCCTTTGGATTGGAGTATATAATAATATATATATATGATATATATATAATATATATAAAAATGTAGAGAGGGGGGTGGGAAAAAAAAGGCAAAAAAAAGAAAAAAAAAAAAAAAAAAAAATATGACAAGTCGAAAAGGTTGATAGTAAAGAAAAAGGAGTAAAAAAGAAAATACTGGGAAAAAAAAGAAAAAAAAACAGAAAAATTTTTGGAAAAAAGAAAAAAAAATTGAGAGAAAGGTCTGAAAGGGGGATCAGTAAGGAAGGGTGGTGGTGTTTATGAGGAAATTTTTTTGGGTGTGAAGTTAAAGGAGTCATAATATAGTAATATATACCTTATATATATTATTATATATATAATTACTAGTATATATATATACTATATAATTTATACGGTTATATTTTTTGGTATTTATTTTTTATTTATAGTTTTAGTTTATATATATATATATATATATGGTAATTGTACACCAGAGTGTCACCCCTTTAAATACTGTCTCTTTGTAGTTACTCTATAAAATAATAATAAAGAAAAATGAAAAAATATTGACGAGGAAAGAAAAATACGGGTCCACAAAACCCCGCCCAATAAATTTTTTTTTTTTTAAAATTCGTTTCCATGTCGGATTTTAAGGAGAAAAAAAAATTACAGCCTCTCAAAGTGTAAAAAAAAACCCATAGGACTTGTTATTAAAAAAAAACTAAAATTTTTTTTTTAAAAATCACAGGATATATGCTCTTAAAAAAATAATAATGAAATTGAATAGGAAAAGCGAAAATCGCTAGTCTCTTTAGAAATAAAAGAGTACAGCCTCTGAATAGTTAAAAATTTTCCTATAGATATTCTATAATAAAAATTAGTGGCCTCGTGCTCCGTCTTTAGTCTCTCATTTGTTCCCCTAGTTCAGGTTATTGAAAGATTTGGTTAATTCTACATAGATTTTCTCTGTGTTATACTAGCAAAACTTATCATACTCTTAGAGTGCCTGAATGAGCCTAACCTGGATCGGATTCAAATTGAAAAGTCTTATGGGATTTTTAACAACTTTGAAGGCTGTAGCTTTTTTTTCCTAAAGAGCGACATATTCTTTCTTACTTTCTCATTATTATTTTTTTTAGAGTATATCCTGTGATTCTATTATTATAAGTTAGCTTGGTTTATGGAGAAGTTTCTCGATTTTAGGAGTTTAAACATTTTACATTATTATATAATATACTGATATATATATATACAATAGATACATATATATATATTTTATATAGTTATTTTATTGTATTTTATTATAGTAGTATAAGTATTATTATATTTACTAGTTTAGTATATTTATTATATATAGATATTAATATTAATATATATAAAATATAAATATATAATTTCCAACATTTTCGAGTGGAATGAAAGATTATTTCCATCTTTATTCCTAAAAATTTACTTTGTAACTAAAAGGAAATAAGTCTATTATTTAAAATCATTTGTTTTTGCATACCTTTCACCGTTTTTTTGCGCCCGTTTTCTTCTGCTTCAGTAAGATTTTTACGTCAGTTTTTCCTGCGCGTACACGCAAAAAACTCTAAATGTTATATTCTATATAGTTATATTATTTTTTTTTTATACCTATTTTACAATATCTGAATATATAGTATATATAATAAATAATTATAAAGAACCTCTAACTATAACTACCCTATACCGGGGGGCTATATATATATATATTATATAAATTAGAATAATAATATAATAAAAAAATATATAAATATATATATATATAATAAAATTTTTTATTTGTAAATATCAATAATTTTGTTTATAACAACTATTTTTCTATATTTTAAAGAAATATATATAATATATGATTATATATAACAAGGGGAACTCGGTATAATATATATATTTGTTCTTTTTTGAAACTGTATATATTAAATTCATATATTCTTTTTTTTTTTCTAAAAAAAGCAATAGCTTCTTTTCTCGTATTTTCACCTATTAATATATTAAAATTTTTCTGAATGTTATTAACACCATACGTCCACAAATAATTTATTATACAATGATATTTGATTGAGTAGAGAGACACATATACTTGTATTTTTTTATAATATTGATTTCTTTATTTGATGATTAGATTGCATTTGGATGAAGTAATGTGTTTGTAAGTGAAGAATAGGGGTTGTTGGTCAGGAGATATACCGATGTTTTTCTTCTGCAGCGTACTTAGCACTGCAAACATTTTCTTCTGTTTAACTTTAAGCACTCCGTAGATTGCAGTGCATGGTGCGTACCCATTATCATTAGGTTATTGCGTTTAATGTCGAAAAAGGAGAAATCGTTACTTTTTTAGAAAGCCAAAAAATGAGTAAAGTTTCAAAAGCATTTAATTATTTGGTGTAAGTTTCGTTATAAACTCTAGTAGACGTAATATCTATATTTATAAATTAGAATTTTTTATATCCTATAATTTCAATTTCAAAAACAACTGTTCCTATCAAGAACTTCCAAAATAACCTTCAAATTAATTCAAATACCAGACCTCGCCAGAAGATGGAAAAAGACACTATTATGTTGTTGTATCTGCGATGTTTTCTATTACTTCGACTATTACTTCTAAGCTAATACTTAATACTACAATACTACACTAATTTCCCTCACACTACTACTACTACTACTACTACTAAATAATTATTAAAAATAATAATAATATAATATGAGATTCAACAATTAATATTTTTCTATCCTATGTTTTAACAGTACAATAGGAAAATTTTCATTACCATCTTACTCTTGACCATATTCAAGTTTCGACTCTACTTCTAAATATTTGTCCTTATTTTTTCCCTCTTTATCAACCTTCATTGTTTAGGCATCACTCATCCTCACCTTAACTTCGAATTATTTTTTTTAGTACCTTTCTTTTTTTTACATAGGTCAACATCTTTCTTTGATACATATATTATTGCATATCACTTTTATATAATGTTGCTAGTTGGACAATCAACCTCACAACTTATCTTCCTTCAAGTTCAGCCAGCCTCGATGTTTGTACATAGTCTACCCATTGTATTGGATTCTTTTCTCTTTCAATACAAATCAAATCTTTGATATTTCGCATTATAGAACTTTACAGTTTATTTTTATAATAATTATACTAAAATATACTATACCATAAAGCAATATATTTAGATTAAAACAAATGTGAAGTTATGGAAATAAGTTTTAAAAAAGAAAGTTTACAAGTTTTTCTTTAATAGTTACTCTTATAAAATACACACTCTCCTTTTAGATTGTTAATAAAAGATTCGGTGTAATAAAAAAAAAAGTTGTGAAAAGAATCAAACATAATGAACTTTAATATTTTCATAATTAAATCGATCTTTTTTTTTTTTCTTTTTGTTTTTTTTTGAGAAGTAATGGTCAATTGAAGTTTCGAATAAAACCCAGGAAAAAAAAAAAGATTCAATTTTGGCACACCCTGTTACAACCAGTGTATTTTCAAAGAAGCTTTTATAATTAATTATGAGATTATTTGAAAACTTAAAGAAATTTTTAAAAAAAGTGTTAAGGAAAAAACAAGTAATTATATTACGAGTATAGATTCATCTTGGTCTTTCATCATATTTCCTTTTTTACCTCTACTCAATACTATACTATGTCAATAACTTATATTAATTATTAGAATTATTAATATATATATTATACCTTTTATTATAGTATATGGAGGGGGGGTAGGTATAATATATAAATACCTATATATATATATATTATATATATAATATATATAATAAAATTAATATATATATATAAATATATAATGAATTTATTCTTATAATGAGCAAAAGTTAAATCTCCAAGTTTTCTATTTATAGACGTATTCTATACAAAATAAAATGAAGCCAGCACCCACCGTTTAGTAATTAAAGATATTCAACCCCATTGTTGGCCGCTCCTTTGGGCCTGTGAGATCCTGACATTAACTCTCTCTCCCCTCCCCGTGCCTATATATATATATATATAAATATATATATACTTAGGTATTATTTATTTATATATATATACTATTATAAAATTATATATATATAAAATTTATAATATTTATTTAATATTTTATATAATAAAAAATATAGTATTATAGTATTAATATATATTATACTTTTATATATAATTTTTAATATAAAACTTCGGAGAAAAAATGATGACTAAGCACTTATTGAATAAATTAATGACATTAAATAAATCACCTGATCATCAATGCGCATCGTCGCTTTTCGTACACTACCACTATACAATGAGGGGTGCCCCCCCCCAAATATCAAAAGACCACTAATTATATAATGTATTGTTAAATAATTTCGTTACGACCTATTACGATTCTCAAGAGTCAACAGGGACTAATTAAAAATGAGTTTTCCGACCGACATATAGGAAGATCTTCAAGTCATTCTATATTTATATACGATATACAGGTAAATATCTCCAAAGTGCGATCTAAATAAGAAAAATGTAAACTCTCTTCGTTACGACACTACAGGTATCTCAAGAATCATAATAAATTATACGTTTTTCTTATGACAATACAGGGTATCTTAAGAGTCACACTAAACTAAAATATACTGTTTACCTTTATATAGTAATTCTCCATTAATCAAGTTAGCATAAATAAAAATTAGTTTTCGAGTTTTTTATTGCAGGAATCAATACAGCTTCATATAGATATCACAGAAAGTTATTGTTTTGTTTGGAACATTAAAAAAACATACTGTTTTGCGATTGATCTAACCATTCTTCACCCCCCGATCTATCAAGAAAAGTCACCAAAAGAGAGTGACTGTTAGTCACTAAAATATAACTTAAGTTTTGGACGATAACATATGTTGGAATCACAAGAGTTCATAAATGTAATCGAGTTTGTGACGATATACAGGTGTTCAAGATCCCGCCTTAAAGAGTACAGTTTTTTCCGTACCCTGGATAACGAGTCTTTGTTTGTAGTGTCTCCATAAACAATAACCCTTTTATAGTTACTGATGAGGAGACGCTTTTTTATCATTCTACTGTAGAGTTTCCATTTATAAGAATAACTCAATTTAAATCTTGATATGTTTTTTTTCCATCATTTTCTAAATAAGAGGTATATATCAATTTAACAATTTAAATGTTGATATCTGCAATCTTATTATATGCAATATCATTTATGGTAGAATGCCTTTTACACTTATTAAGAATTATTCCATTGATTTCTTCAATATCAAAAAATTTCAATGTTAAATAACAAGGAGTATCTATTGGGATTAACATAAACATTTAATTAAAGGGAGTTAGCTTGTATGCTGTAAATGATGATTTTAGTTTTATATTTCATTTAAATAAAATGTCTTTGATCTCACTTGTTTATTTTGTTATATTGTTATTTTGTAACAAATTAAATGTTCAAAATTTTATTTATGTTATTTTTGTTAATGTTATGTAAAATAATGCTATCTTACTACTGCTCATGAGACTGTTACTTCTTCCCACCAAATCATGAGATCATCTATTAGTTGATTTCAGACGTACATCACACTGATGTGGTTGGCTCCTCCATACCTATGCAGGAGGAGAGGCCCAAAACATTCAGTATTCTCAACCATCTGGAACAGTTAATTAATAGTAACTCGTAACAGTGGCTAGTGAGCCAGTATTCGTTCTATACTAATGCTTGAACAGCTTATTTTTATGTTCACCACTACTCCTTCTCGATATAAAAACACCATTTCCCTCCTATCGTAACTCCAGGGTTGGGGATTTTGGATTTTTTGAGAATTATATAAATAGATTTGTTGATTTATTTTGGTTTTTGTTTTTTGAGTAATCGTAGTCTCACCCTAAATATACTAATTTGTACTCGAACGATTTTTTAAGAAAATTCGATTAAGTATTATTTTAAACCCTAGGCCTATTTCTGAGTTCAAAATCTTAAAAATAGTGCTTATAGTCTATGACACAATGAAAAAAAAACAACTAAATATTTATTTGTAATATATTATAATTATTATATATAATAATTCTATATAATAATTAAACATGTTAATACATCTTCTTTGTTGTGTTGTTAATTTCTTGCTGTAAAAATCATTGAACAGAGTTATCCTTGCTACTGATATTATAATTCTAAATTTGTATTTCTATTGAAATTAATAATATTTAAACTATCCAAAAAAATTAAAAAATAAATAAAAAGCAAAAAACTCACAAGCAGAGCAAAAAATCATGATTTTGGGAGCAAAAATAATCAAGGAAAAAAGATCAGTTGAAAAAAATCAATATTGATTTTTTTTTCATCGGGAACTCTGACCACAATCTTGTAGTCTAAATTATAATACTTTCTCTCCAGCCAGCAGCTCCACCATGCCCTAAACGTACTACTTTCTGGCACTTTAATCGGTCTAATTGAGGGCGTTGCCTCGTTTCTTTGCAAACTATGCCTGGAGTGAATCTTGCTTCTGAAGACCCTTTAGTCATCACTGAAAAGGTAGGAGCCGTAATCTAATTGGGTGAGCACGTTCATTCCGTTTTCAACTAATCTTTTTCTCCTCAAAACACGATGAGGAATGGTCTCGCTCCATTCAGGAGAGAACATTGCGTATCGGGCATGGTAAAAATACTCTCGTCTCTATCATCTTACTAAGTTCCATTCTGCCGGAATCGTTTGCAGAGCTATATTATTCGACAGGCTAAGCCCGCTTTCACTAAAAGAAAGTGCGACAAAATACTTTGCTCTCCCACTGATAAAAATTTTTTGGCCTCTTGCCCAAAAATATCTCCAACAATTTTTGTAAATTAGCCTTTCTCTCCTTAATCTCTCTGAGGTATGTAACTAATCTCCTATGTAAAAGGCTATCTCTTCGGCCTCCTTTTCATCTAAATTCTACCTGGACGATTCCGGCATCCCTCCTCCTGCTTCTTTTTCTCTCAGGTTCCTATGCCTCTTCCGCGATTACGCATGGATCGGCGCATGGGATTCTGTAGATCTATGAGTGCAGAAAGGCTATGCCCGGATGCATTCCTCCCCGTGTTTTAAGAGTGCTCCGACTGGCCCCTGTCCTTGTTCAACTCTACTCTTCTATGCCTTAAATACTAGACATCCCTCAGTTGCTGGAAGGCGCGTATGTCCAACCCAATCCCGAAAAGAGCAGCCACTTTGATCCTTCCAACTATCGTCTATATCTCTCACTTGTATTTATCTAAGATCTTTGAAACCTTCTTAATTCTCATTCTGGATCATTCTGAGTCTCATCCCTTCTGTTCAGATGCAATCAGTATGGCTCTTCGACGCTCGAAGGTCAATGTGATCAGACTTCCTATCATTATCTGATTTATGTCTTGCTGCCCTTAGGGGCTATGGAGTCTTTGGGCTTGGTAGCACCGATAATCATAAGGCTTTTAGTCGAGTAGGCATGTCGTCGTACTCTTAAGCTCCCTTCCTTGGTTTCCTCCTCTCTTTGCTTACTTTGTCAAGTTTTCTCTCTGTTCGCTCCCATATCAGCACTCGTTGATGGAGTCACTTCGTTCGTCCCTTCCTGTTATTGTGGTGTTCCTCAAGGTTCTGTTTATCTCCAACTTTATTTCTTATTTTCTATTCATACGATCTCCTCAAGCTGTACTTCCAACTCGTTCACTCTTATGCCGATGACTCAACTCCCATTCTTCCATCTACAGTTGCCTCTCTTCAGCTTTCCGATTCTATTTCTTGCGACCTGGAATGGGATTTTCCCAGTGGCCACCACAACCCTTGTGAAATTTCAAGCTCTTTAGAAACTCAACTACTTTACATTTCTCTTCTCAAAAACACCAACTTTTCTACCTTTTCTGACGCTTTAACGTCCACCTGTTGACAACATAACATAAACATTCTTGACCATAAACAAAAAATTTATCTTGGAAACCTTATATATAACGGTATTGCAAGTAGCTCTCAAAGAAAACTGGAGTTCTGTTCAGGTTGCATGAGTTTTTTTCTTCTGCACAGCTCTCCATATATAAGGGCCTTATTCCCCTTTTTGGAGAGTACTGTTCTCACATGCGGGGGGACTCCGCTTCCACCCTTCTATGGATTAGAGTTGAGTCTAGAAGCTAGAGACTATTAACTGTCCCCTACTTTCTAACTCTCTTGACCCTCTTCTCTGCGACGTGACGGTTGGCGCACTATCTCTTTTCTATAGATTACTACAAATGGTAGATGCTCAGAGAGAGCCATTCGCATTCCAACCTCCATTGCGTCCACTCTCGCATACAAGGGGTTCCATGCTACTCGCAGAATTTTTGCTTGAGCATTGAAAATCCCAGACTCGTTCTTTGGTCCCCTTCCCTTCTTTCCAGCCACTCTGTTCTGTGGAAAACTACTCTTTTCCAATCTTTCTGTTTTTCTACTGTATTTGATCTTATTCCTCTCTTAACCCAGTTCTGCGTTTCACACCTAAAGAGATGCGTTAGGGTTTATTGCTTTGGGTGGCTTTTTCCTGTATTTTATTTCCTGCCCCCTCCTTGAAAAGAGTCCGCAAAGCCCGTGAGTGGTGGTAATCTGTAAAAAAAATAAAAAAATTATAATATAAAAAAAAAAAAAAAAAAAAAAAAAAAAAACATTGACGATTCATTCTTTAGCTTATAAAGATTCAAAGTTATGAACTATGAAACTAAGTAATGATTGTAACATAATATTTGTTGTTGGATATGAATAAATGTTTCTAGTTGGAGTTGAGTTGTCAAATTTAGACTATGCTGGTTTTCTGGCAATGTCTTATAAAAATTTTGCTACGGAGTTTTCTTCCTTGTTAATAAGTGACGAAAGAGTAAAACTTACCGTTTCTTCCTTAAGAATTTAATTACCGGATTCGGTGAACCGTTTCCAGCACGCAGACACTGAATAAATCCCTATATTTTTTTTAATTCTTCTATATCAAATATAAATTCTGTTATAATTTCAGATACTAGGAAATAACCTCCTGTTGTATATAATTTATTGGTATATTAATCTTTTAATAAACAAATTTCTTAACTATTTTTAGGCTTGTGTGCAATCTCAAAACACTCACAACACCACAACACACACACCACACATAATCTTATCACACACCCTTACAAACTCGCAACCCACACATATTATATTAGCAGTTGTATGACAAAGAAAAAAAAAAATTTATGGAAATACATGTCTTGTAAAAAGTTCCGTTTTATAATGAAACCTATAGATTTTTTATTAATTTATAAATTAATTTTATTGTTTATTTTTGATTAATTAGTTAATTAATTAGTGGTTTAGAAAAAGACAAAAAGATAGATCAATATAGCGGCAAGTGGCGCCACAATTTTAATGTAATTGCTTAAAATAGAATTCTTTCAATTTTTGAACCAAATAATAGTTTGGAAAAAATATAAATGTTAAATGTATTAATTATAATGATATTTTTTATTTAATTTAATTTAATTATATATTTTATAGCCATTATTATTTTCTTCAGATTTACAAAGTGATTTATATAGATGTAGTAGTAATTCCCATAAAAAAATAATATATATATATATTATTATATATATAGATTATTATATATATATATAAAAATTTATATTATTTATATTTTTGAGGATGGTATGTCATATATGTCATAAATAATATAAATAGAATATACTAGTCAATTTTCAAAAAATCTGTGTACGTTAAAATATTACTGCATGTCCGCAGGGAACCAATTTTCATATATATATATTCAAGGGATATATATATGATAAATAGGGGATATAGGGTATATATTAAAATAGTATATATTATTTATTATATATATATAGTATATATGTATATAATATATTACTAATAATAATCCTCACCCTAATATATATATATATATACACACGTGATGCATGGGAGACAAACACATCCGCGCAGCTATTCCGCACATTATTAAGATCCGCATCCGCATCTTTCTGATAAAAAAATTTTGTTAAAAATACTTTTAGCTTGATATCTGAACCGTGTCATGTCTACAAAATGAGTGAAGGCATTCAAAACGCTTGATTTCCATATCGTACATATATATCAAAACGTTCAACTCCGCTGGAATAGTACACTTCATTTGATTTTGATGTAAAGAATGGTATTGCTCAAAAGAACCCTTGCTTTGTACGCCCTTAGTTCGTGATATTCCAATCTTACTAATTTGGAAATAATGACATCATATACACTGCATTAAGCTATTAAACCATTTGAAGAAAATTACTCAAAAAAAAATCAGTCGCCTCTGATATACAGCTCGTAGTCACCGATGTAATCCATATCGTAACGCTAAGGAGCATTTGACCATTTCAAATGAAAAATGATGATGTGGTTTAAAAAGAATGAAAGTTAATTAAACTTAGAGCTAGAACATTACGCTTTGTTCTTGGAAATTATTATCACCTTCATACCTATTCAACTTACTAGATTCCCGTTATAAAGGCAAGTTTTTTTGTTTAAACACAAATATAGAAAAAGTTTTAAATCGCCCTTTATGTTGCAGTTGAAAAACTTACAATCACGAACAGTCTATTGATTTCGCCACCCATTATAATAGAAAAAAAAACGAAATCTAACGAACCAACACCTCCTAGAAGTATATTATTCACAAAACCTTCAAAGAAACTTTATTTAGTCTAAATGTCTAGTGAATGAAGAAACTCACGCATTACCAAAAGATGTTGCAAATGATTGAAAACTATTCACCAAGAAAAACGACAGATACAAATGAAGATTGATCCTATCAGTTGTGGAAAGTTAAGCAAAATGTTTACCCACGCTTGTGAAAGCTTGCAAGGATTTTAAAATTTTAAAGTAATACTTGGCCGTCCTCCATACTAGTTGTCTGTATAAAAAAGAGAACAGACTCTCTCAACAAAAAGAAAAATTAGTGTTTCTCAAGCTACAACGCTGTTTCCTATATTTGAATTTCAATACTAGCTCAAAAAGTATATAATCCATTGTATTAATCACTTTCATAAGTGACGTTTAAGAGTTTGGGTATAAGAGGTTGTTTGAGTGCAGTTTTGAGTGGGTCCCCGTCCCCACTGGATAACACATTTATATATATTAATATAAGTTTGGTTACGAAACTTTCGTAAAATTAATAGTATATTTATAAATATATATATATATATATAGTACTATAATTTTAATATATTATATATATATATATTATATTAATATATGTTATATTATAATATATATTATATATAATATAATTTAAAATATATATTATAAATTATTAATTTATATATTTTAATTATAAATATATTATATATATTATAGTAGTATATATTATATTTATAATAAATCAAACGTCCGCATCCGCATCCGCGATATTTAAAATCAAACATTGCGCATTCGCATCCGTGTATGTCTGAAAAAATGATCATCTGCTGCATCACTAATGTATATTTTTTTTCTTTTTTTTTACATAACCCAGTTTAAAGGCAATGCCCTTTTCAAAAGAGGGGGCAAAAAAAATAAATAAATAAAAATTATAGAGATAAAAATATACATGAAGAAAAAACATTAAATTATTAATAAGCAAAGTACACCCACCCTTGTTAACCCTTGTCCTACGCAATTCCCTCAGGCGCAACAGCGTGTTTATTTTAAATAGAGTTAAGATTGAAATATAAGCGGAAAATAAAGAAGCCATTATGAGAGGTTCCTACAAAACAGATTTGATAGCTGGAAAGAGGATATGGTACCACATACGTGTGAAGTGAGATCCTATAGAGCTCCATATATTCACACTTTAAAATAGTCATTGTTAATGAACATAAATTAATGCACTCTTTTGTAATTACTGTATATGGGCGACGCTTTATTTATGAGGAATTGCGATTAAGAGGTCAATTCTCACGATCACTCATAGCCGTTTAGTTAATTCCTAGGTAGGAGAAGAGCACCCGATAGCGCAACGCGCGTCACGACCCTTCGCAAGAGTGAGGAGGAAGAGAATAAGCGAAGAGAAAGTACAGGAAGGCTAACTATCGGACAGTTTATATAAAGCATCTATCAGCCTCTAGCACTTCAATTCTCTTATTCTCCAAAAAAAGAGAGAGAGAATATAAACCGAAACACACCCCAATGTGGGATATCATTATTAATTCCAAACCAAGGCGGACGACAGAAGCACCCTTGCTATATAACTGAGCATCTAGCAGTAAGAAAAAAATTCAGCAATACTGAACAGATTATAATCAACCAGCTATTTTTTAGGGCTGGCCCATTTTAGCAACCGATATGATGTTAGGTCTCCAAGAGACAATTCACTATTGATGTTTAGTCCTAGAATATTATTTAGTTTACGGTTTAATAGACCATTAAGCCGTCAAAGGCGAATAGGAATTGAGAGGCGTTATGGGGGAGGGCACCAATATATAGTAATTGTTGAGTTTCATTATAGTATTTTATACTTTATTACAAGATTACGGACCCCACTGAGAACATTTCCGCCAAATCCCCGCAAAATTGGGAATCCAGAAAGCCCTAGGAGCAGAAGAGGGGGCAACATCAATACCATATCAAAACGATGGGTTTACAAACAAGTAAAAAATAAAGAGAGAGAGAAGAAGAATAAAGAGAGTGTTGTACAGGTCATTCTAGTGTTCTATCTTCAGAGGGGGAGTAGAAACAGCATGCGAATTAGTAAGAGTGCAAGCTAGAAAAGAGTGCGTTGTTATTGATAATTATTAATGAAAGCGAAAAAAAACCATGTTGAGAATTATTAAATAACCAATATTCTTGTGCATCTAATCACACCACAATTAATAAGAAGGGAGGAAGAGGTTGCTCCATGAACAAGAGCTGAAATGGAACGATCTGAAAGAAAATAGACAAGAGTAACCAAAGCGATGGAGGGGCCCATGATTTTCAGAGAAAAAAAATCCAAAAAGTGAAGAATTTAGTTTTCTTGGTATTGTATTCGGAGCGCAGAAATAAATGTACGAGCATAAATAAAAAAATATAGATAAGCAGACTAACAGAAAATAATATACAAATCAACAAACAAAATATTAAATACCTTAAAAGAGAAGGAGAACACAAAAAAGAACATCTAGCATGAGGCTAGTTATAGTTAAACAGGGAGGTACAAGAGATGTAACTAGGATTCACATTACTAGGTTAGCAGAAATACCTAAAGATAAAGAAATACTGAAAGAAAAGAAAGGAATAGGTAGTGAATGGAGTTGATAGTGTTTTAAACAATGGAATAGATGATGAGCAGAAGATAGTTCAAATGCTCAGGAGTGAAGATGAAGTTGTTACAGATGAAAATGATAGTGATGAGGTGGATGAGCAGGAGGATGAGATTCCCCATATATAGGTAAAGGTATAAATGTGAGTAAAGAGAATGGTGAGTGTATTGATGTAAAAGTGTTAAGTTGGTAGGGGAAGGCTAATTGTATAAAATGAAGTGATAGTTATTATTTATTAGTGAAAAATTTATTTAAATGAAAACAGTGTTACAAAATACTTAATAGAAAAATATGCAAGTGCTTGGTTTCTGATAAGAAATCAAGATAAATTATTTTTTGTTTTTCATTCTTTAGTCTCAGTTTACTATATGTCACTACATTTTTTTTAATTATTACAGACCTGATGAGAAGATTGTATATTTACTAGCTGTTTATGACATATATATATATATATATATTTAAAACCTAATCTTTATTAATGAATTAAAAACAGTAGAAACTTTGGAAAATATAAAAAGATAGCCTACTCATAGAAAAACTGCAGAAATCTTAAATGAGAATAATTACAAAAACCTCCATAATAGGTAAAGGAAAATTTAATTTTTGACTGATAGTGTGGAATGAAAGGAAATAAATAATGATTAAAATACTATAAGATTTTCAGACATAAATAATAATTAAAATACTATAAGATTTTCAAACTTTAGGTTTTGTATATTAAAATAAATCATATTGAGTTTATGAAATAAATATAATAATCATAAATTATTAACATAAAAATTATGAAACCCAGAAGGAGAAATTGTTAAGTTTTTTTATGTATATAGTATAATTGATTTTGCAAGGCAGATGTGCCTTGTATTAATTCAGTGTATATGTTTTCCAGGGTTTTAATTCCAGGAGTTTTGATCCCAAGAGTTTTATTTCCACAAATTTAATTTCCTGCAAGTTTTTTCAGAAATTGTTTCCTGATCGTGGAATTTATTTACAAGATTTTGTTCAATTGTTCTAAATTTTGCTTGTTGCTTCGATTGCTAAAATATTGCACGACCACTGAAGACTATTATTTTTTACGCTAATCTTTTAGAGATTAAAGAACAACATCTTAGTAACCCATCTGGGATCTAGGAGAGTAATCTCGTGCACAGAGGGAGGAGCAGCTAGGGCTTGGTAAGATAAAGTAGTTTTATTGATTTAAGAATTGCGAGGACAGAAGAAATAAGAAAAGAAACTAATCAAACAAAGTGTTTGGTATAATATAATTATATATTTATTAAAAGATCACTGAATACCTAACCCGTATAACACTTATTTTATTTTACAAAATGTCTAATAAATTAAGTTATATACACTATAAATAATTTTTACACTAGGTGATTAATAACACTACCATATTTAGATTCACTACTATATATTATATAGTGAATAAATATATTTTTATTCAGATATAATTAGCTCCACTGAGTATATATAATTTAGTCTTGAGAAAGGTTCATACAGAAAGCTAGATGATAGTTGAAATTTGTTAATTATATAATTTATTAAGTATCATAAAATATTCAAGGAATATAGGTAGAAATGTATAAAATTGCATGCGCTACGTGACTTATACTCAAGTATATATAGTATATATATATATATTATTAACAACATTATCCTTTGACTACTGAAGAAGTGAATTAATATAGGAATGATAAGTTATATTAATATGTAATTAATTTTATCTTATAACTTTCATCTCCTGCTTTTAACATTTTGATCATTAAATAAAGTTTTTTTTTAAATAATTATCTAATTCATCGTATCTAAATAGAAGAAAACATCTCATTTTTAAATAATTTACCCTCAATAATAAATAAATCACATAATATATACTAACTATCAAAAATTCTACTAACTTACTAACCACCAAAACTTGTATCCGTACGGAGTAGGCTTTATTATAAATAAATGATTTTCAAGATAGTTTTATGTATGCGAGAAATTATTACATTATTATTATTATTATTCTTAGTTTACATCAATCAGATTATAAACTTGAGAGAGAGTAGATGAGAGTAGATGAGATAGTGAGTAAGAGAGAGAGAGTGAGAGGTAGAGATAGAGTAGAGAGAGGAGTAGATGAGGAGAGAGAGTATATAACAGAGTAGAGAAGAGAGAGTATAAGATGAGTAGACGTAGAAGTAAATGAGAGAGGTAGGATGAAGGTAGATAGTAGAGAGTAGTAGATATAAGATAATAGAGAGAGTACGAGAGAGAACGAGAGAGAGAGAGATTGGAGAGTAGCGGAGGAGAGATTAAGAAGAGGAGAGTAAGTAAGAGTATGAGAGAGATTTTTCTTCTGTAAAAATCTATAATTTATCAAAATATATATATATAAGATGATTCATATTCTCAACTATTACTAATTTAAAAAAAATTTTATGTAGTTATGAATATGATAAATATATATATAATTAATTTATATTATAGATTAGTATGAATTCATATATTAATTTCTTTTATTAATGTAATTATTAATAATCATATTGTATTAAAAAATATAGTCAAAGGATTCAGGGTGGTAATGTGGTAAAGCAATATTGTATTAAAAAAAAAAATTGATGTCGATTACTTATATATTAATAATACACGTCAATGCAAGCACATAGACTCGTGTAACTAAAAAATAGAACAGCTACATGATAATACTAAATAATATTATTTGTAATATCTAGGAACTCCAGTTACTTATTGGAATGAATAACAATAAAGATAACGAAGAATAAATACTAATTAGAATAAATAATAAATTTATATAATAATAAATATCATTAAAAATAATATTGATTTGTAAAAATCTGATATTATGTATAATTAATAATATAAATGATAATTATATTTGAGAATATAAGCATTACGCGATAGGTAGTGCGCACAAGAGTGAAATAAAAATAAGGTATAGTATTAATTATTAAATTTGTAATATTATTTAACTCATTAAGATCGATATACACACGTTCCTTTTTGGTGGAAAAACATATATTATTTAGTATTAAAAATAGGTAACGTGAAATTTATAAATAATGTTTGAGAATATATCAAGTTTCAAAGATAAACTCCAACGCATGATAAGGTACAATAAAGATCTAAATATGAAGAAGTTACAAAAATAAATAAATAATAAATAAAAAGATAACAACTTCGAAATTGTTATACATATATAGTATATATACTTAAATTATTGTTCTATATCAAGGATCTCAGTGATATATTATAATACCGTTTATTAGTGATACTCATACATTAAAATACTATTTAATTTAGTGGATGAGCAAGTAAATAATATAAATTGAATATTATATAGAAGTCCTGGATAGGGTGAAGGGTAACTTAGAATGGTATATCCTATATATATATACGTAGTATGAATAAAGAGATCACGGGTTTATAGGATCTACTTATTACGCCTAAGTATTACACAGTAATAAGATTATGTTTGCTCCGCTTATGTAAGTAATTAGTATACATGTATTTAATTTCTACAGTTTAGATATTTAAAATACATATATAAATTAGTCTATTTCTACTAGCTAAGTTGTCAGTTAGGATATATAATAGTCTCGGAATTCATTATTAGTATATATAAACTAGTAATAATACTTATATATAATAGTAGTGGTTATTTTTGGATCTTAATAAGTAAGGATATAATATATTAATGTAGTTAATATGTACTATAGCATCTATTGCAGTAGCAACTAAGACAAGAACAAAATAATATTTAATTAGGATTTTATCACTTGATACTCTTTTTTGTTTTATTTTGATGTACAGGAAAAGATGCTTACAACTAGCAGAATGAATGAATTGGAGAGGCAATGTATATATGGGAACAACTGTACCACTATACATATGGAGGAGAGACGGATTAAGTGACTTTGTGGAGTAACAAATAAGATACTATCAATTAAAGAACTGAATTAAAAAACAGCTCAAATCATTGATAACCTATATTACTTAGTCAAAACTATACTTGTTTTTATACGCAAAAATACTGGTGCGCTTTCATAAGGTACAGTAGAAGGTGGGGATGATTGGCGGACACTGTATGAGTTCTCAGAAACATAAGTCTCTCCGTATCGTGCGTACAACATTCACATTTATGCGTGACATAATGACTAGAGAGGCTCATTAGTTATAGTACAAACTCATAGTCACCACCAGATCTAGTTTGGCTCACTGGTCTGCTATTTTAGATACCTATAAATTTTCCCTCCTAAGCTTACGTCGAACTTGTTTAGGATACGAATCTATCTTCGTGTGCTCGTGAATTTGATGTATATACTACGTATTACCATTAAATATTATTATTTTGTTTATAGGATGAAGGCTTATTAGTCAAGTACAACTGCCGGTCACCTATACTTGATTGCTACTAAACAATTTAAATTAATTATTAGTCTAGGCCTTATTAGTTATAAGTAAAACCTATACTGTTATCTCTATCTCACAGTTGCACATTATAGATTAATTTTTACTTATAGGGCTTTTGTAAAAGTAAAAGCTACCTTGATTTCCCGTTGTATATTTGTTCAGCTATCTATTTGGCCTAAGGTCATTGCGTTAAGTCTTCCTTGGTTTATCCTGCTTGTGTACTTAGATATTATTTTTGAGCTTAATGCTTCAGTTAAGTACAACCTAAGGTATCCGATTGTACACATTAGTTTATTTATTTTATGCTAAGGATTTCAATTAAGTTACATAACTTAAGGTATACTCCACGTTGTACATCATTTAAATTAATTTTGCTTTAATAGGGTTCGTGTCAAGTAATACTCAGGTTACTCCCCTCGTATTGTAAACATATATAAGTATTTCGTGATCAACAAATAAGTAGTTCTCTTAATTCAACTCTTCGTGTATAAATTAAGTAAGATTAGATATATCTATATACTTTATAAATCATACAATGTTTATGGTTTTAAAATTTATGTAGTATAATTAGAATTATTAGATATTATATAGCTAATTAAAATACAAGCTTAATAATAATAAAAAGTAGACGCAGTACTAGGTGATATATATAATAATTTAAATTAATTAAAGTTTCAAAATAAATAAATGAATAACAAATAAAATTATATATTTTAGAAATATTTAAATGTTTTAAATATTTAATATTCTCAATATTAAATATACACAAACTACGCTACATAAAATATGAATAACATATATAGTATATTTATTTATGTATTTATTAACAATTTTTTTTAAATTAATTTTTATTTCAATTCAAATTGTTCCCTTTCCTTATTAATTAAGAGCTATAAAACGATTATTATGTCATTATTCTCTTAATAAATAAGATTATATAATATATTATATATATTAGTATATATATATATATTATTAATTAATATTAATATATATTTATATATAATATATATATATATATGTATAATTATATTATTATATATTATATATTAATATATTTATAATATATATTATTATATATTAATATATAATTATAATTATATATTATATATATTTATTATAGATATTATATATTATTAATATATATATTATATATACTATAATATATATTAATAATTTTATAATATTAAATATATTATATATATATATATATAGTATATTATCATATA
The DNA here is from genome assembly GCA_015478945.1 of Trachelipus rathkii. Lineage (NCBI taxonomy): Eukaryota > Metazoa > Arthropoda > Malacostraca > Isopoda > Trachelipodidae > Trachelipus > Trachelipus rathkii. The sequence goes on from JABUQX010057320.1 coordinate 43,241, forward strand.
TTATATATATTATATTATTATAATTTGAATTTATATATATATAATATATTATACTTATATATATATATATTATATATATATTATTAATATATTATTATATATATTAATATTAATATATATATATATATATTAATATTAATTATTATATATATATATTATATATTATTATATATATATATATATATATATATATATATAATATTTATATTATAAATTAATTATATATATTATAATGTATTTAGCTCATACGTTATATAATCTTTATATTCTCCCACTAAGCCCAATATGGTTTTTATTTCATTTTTACTGCAGAGCTACACTATTAAATTCCGAATGCATACGCAAGTATACATTATATATACGAGCATAACTGGTTAAAATATACGCCTATATTGTGGTGTATCAATGTGATAGCTAAAATTAACTACGCATACATATGATTATCAATTATGAAAAAAAAATGAAATAAATAATCTATAAACTATGTTATCTTAATTATTGTTTGTTTTATATATATTATTATAGATAGTAATAATATATGAAGTTTATGAGCTCATGATACGTGATAATATTACAGTTATTAAAACCATACTATATAGTCACTATAAATTCGCTATATCTTATATATAATAGCAACTTAGAATTTGCTTGGTAAAACGTCGTTATAAATGACCTTGAGATGCCAAAGGGCTATGTAGGGAATGATAGATGATGTGTGGTCACTTCTAGGTGTGCTGATACTCCTCCTGTATATTAGGCATAATAGATCTGTGGAATTATAGACTCTCATAAACTCCTTTGAATTACCTCAGTGATGGAAACACATCTAGAGCATTACGCAATGGCTAATAACAATTTGGCATTCATTTTAGGAGTGGTATCATTATATATTTGTCAAATATATGGTTATATCGCTGTTTGGGTGGTTAGTAGAGTGGTTTAAAGCACGCTTTGGAAGCCTCGCACCGTATAGATGATTATTTTTGATTTTAAGCACTCGTGCGCGCGGCAGCGAGACCATGCGGTTGTTTTGGTGTCGGTAGCATAGGGCAAGAAACGAACACAGTAAGTTTGCCGTGCTCAATATATATACTTATCATCCATTATCTCTACTTGGTGTAGTGTCAATTAATGATGTGTGTTCTAGAATATGTCCTTTTAGAATTATGAAATCTTTGATATATATTCACATGTCATTTAACATTGTTTTCTACGATGCATATTGAGGATTAAACTAGATGCATTGGTATTAACCGTTTTTAATATTGACATATATAAAGGTTTAAACCATTCAGTATACTTCATTTAATTGGTGTCTGTAGTTATCAGCCTTTCTAGTACTAAAGTCTGATGCGACAAGCCATTAGTGATCTAATTACATCAATAGGATTTGTATTAGTTGGGGTTTTCACCTATTGATCATCCATTATCCCTCTACTTTTCCCCTTGAATAGGGTGTGAAAAAAAAAATAAAAATAAGTATAAATTATGAAATTTAGCTATATGTCTTGAAGAGGCTCAAAATTCAGCAAATCGTTAATTTACTTTTATATATTGTGTGAATCATTCTCGTTAGTATTGACATCATATTATAGTTCGACATAGTTGATTCATATGAACCTTATGACTTATGTCAAAAGCTTATGAATGTTTAAAGCAAAATTAAAAAAAAAAAAAATCTCAACTCAAATGCACACACAATTTCTGCATCATAAAGGAAACTTTTTGCCATAGAACAAACTCAGAGATAGGTCCTAAAACGCTTCGAAAAAAAAAAAGAAAAAAAAAAAAAAAAAAAAAAAAAAAAAAAAAACACAAGTCTTTCTTTGTTTTATGAAAAACCTTAGAAGCTGGATTAAGCTAAATTAAATATGTACTATCTTTTTCAGGTGTGGAGAGGAAAATTCAACTCTCTATAATGGCATAGTTAACTATAATGGATAATGCCCCTTTCGTCCGCATAAAATTATCAGACTTACTCCTTTTTTGGTATGTATGTGTGATCTTTCTCGATACGAGTTATTCAGTATAGTAGTGACCGAGTAATGTTTACGTCTCAAAGAATATCAGACATTTAAATAGATACATTTAATCACTATATAAGAAGTAACGTTCAATAGTCGAACGGAATTGTCGAAGACATAACAATAGACGCTCTTTCTCCTCCACCAACTTCCCGCTTTCCGCATGGCTATGATATTGTTCAGTATTGTTTAGTCTGCCGCTCTTTTCAGACATACTAAGTTTATGGTGGAAAAAAATCGAGTTCCATTTATATCAGCTTGTTCGTTTATGTGGAATGTGTTCGTCTCTTACATGCATCATATCTAGCAAATCGATTTCTTGTTTCTATCTCTATCATTTAACAATTCTATATTTGCGCAGAAAATTCCATTTTATGAAGAATTAAATAGAATCAGGTAATTAATTAGAAGTGAACTATATCTATATTCGAATTATTGAGCAACTTTAGAAACAGTAGAGTGTGCGGTGATGTCTTTAAAAAAGTGTGGGATGGAATAACAATTAATTGCCAAGGTGCATTTCTTTATCGTGTAAGGTAATGTGTTATGATAGAAAGTACTTTTGAAGTCTATACTCTGTAGAAAACCAATCCGAAATTTTGCACAAGAGCATTTTATTGGAATTGAGATGCGCTAAGAGGGAAGACTCAGGTCAGAAGTGACGATTCTATAATTCCATATAGCTCAGAGTAACATAAGACATAGAAATAAACAGCTTGTCGTTTGGTGGCAGGGACGATACATATCATATTTTCACAGCACTAATTTTTGTACTTCTAAATATTTCTATACTGTTAATTTGTATAAAAACTTTTCGTTTCTCCTTTGTTCCTAAATTATTGTGAGCAGATATTCCCATACTAGGGGAAATGTGAAGTCAGGCTTTCATGAAGAATGGAACTATTGTCGAATACTCAATTTATATACACCGCTCACGAGAAACTCCACTGTATCCGCCAATGGGCTACAATATAAGAAGAAGAAGGAGGGAGGCGGAGACTCAGCAGAGATCCTGACTCAATTACAAAAACAGTATAGTGGGCAGCCAGAAGCGTGGCTGAGACGGCTAAGCAGCTAAGCGCAGAGAGAAGCGCAAGCGCATTCCTACTGGCATACGGCAGACAGCATTCTGCCACGACAGTTCTGGCGCAGTATACATATTCAGGAGGGGTAGGAGCCGTAAGCGAGAGTTAGTAGCTATAGGAGAACTATGCTTCAACAATCAGAAGTCATGATGACGTTTTAATATAAATAAGTGTCATAGTTTCTATCATAAGTAAAATTGCTCAAAGCGTAGCAAATCTGTTGAGGGTCGATAGAATGCCGCTTTATTACTCTGGTATACCTCACGAGGGGGGGGGGGGGCTTTGGCTGCTAGCAACCCCGAAATCAATTGGCAACCACCACTCAGGGAAACTGAAATCTGGGTCATCATCTCATCTAGATGGCCGCGATATAAGAAACGAGAAACTGGAAAGGGTAAATCAAAATATGGCCGCTAAATAGTTCGAAAAAGAAGAGAAAGCGTAATAATTAAATACACTGGCATAATGGCAAGTTATATAAGAACTTAAATAGATAATAATTTAGATGGAATATATTACAATATAATTAACTATAATATATACAATGGGTAATTATAATGGATAGGAATTAGACTATTGAGGGTATTGGGGGCGTTTCATAAATAATAATAATAATGTAGATGAGCCTATAAGACAGACTATCGAAAGCTTTTATTTAATATAATAGGTTTATGGGTATAGCAATTGAATGCTTATGTAATAATGAGATTCTCAATGTAATATTAGAGTGTATGTTAAAAAATATTTCTATATTATGTTAAATGTTTGGCTCCATTTTTCAGAGTTCCCGTATTCGCGTATTAAGTCGAAAGCGCTGTGATTTTACGTCAAAGGTTGATAATATAAAAAAAAAGTTTCAGAGTTTGATCTAACCGCCCAGCGCTCATAATTGAGAGTAATAATAAAATTAGAGGAGAGTATAGCTAACAAAGTTCGTAATTAATGTGTTTCATATAAATTCGTGGAGCTCATAGTCCATGTCGAGTCTATTCACGCGTTTATTTAATAATTATATATGAGTATTGGAGTTATTTGGAGTAGTTATATCGGCACAGTATTGGGATTAGCGAGTCTTCACACAGTATGGCGAAGCATTTGGGCAGAGACGCAAGACTTGGCTGAAGTAAAGGTTTCTTATGAGTTCTAATTTGTGCGGGTGGGTATAAACAAATAATACATCTATTCAGCTCTAAAGAATAAATCACATAAATAAAGCAGCTCAGTCTCTTGGCGTGATACGAGGTGATGTAATCAAATAGATGGCGTTCTATTAAGGTTATATAAGTATTGAAGGTAGGGGACAAATCTGACATGATAATAAGTGGTTTATATATCTAGCTTCTGGGCTCGAAGATGTCGGTCTATGATTAGGTCTTAGCTACTCACATTTCATAAAGAATGAGGGTGATACCGTAACAGCATCAGGTGAGACTAAAATGTTTTAGACGTCGGAGAGGCAAACCCAATATCAAATGGTTTTATATGATGGAGTGATATTGGGTTATATTATTTAAGGATTTTATAGTGTATTGGGTATGAAGATTGTGAAAGATAGCTTATACACTAAACACACAATTAAAGAGGTTGTGATTCGATATAAGTCGCGTAATGTGTGGAAGCTGTGAATAAGGGTCATTTAGAGGGTCTCTGGTCGTAGTTGTTGCGAGGAACAAATTTCTGGTTTCTGGCAGATTTTGTGTAAGCACTACTATGTATATTTTATAGAGAAATTCGCAAATGACTACAACTCTCTAAATATCAGAAGTTCTTCTAAAGATGTTCTTTAAATCTGAGATTCTGACATCAATTCACACAAATTCATCAGCAATTTATTCCCGACCAGTCTTCTCATAATATAGGTTATTATATAAGACGCACGCAATCTTTCCTATCTGAACTGACAGCCATACCACTCATGATTGAACCTTTCTGATACTTGTTGCACTCCAACTTAATTCTGCATTCTCCGTCATATGGGCTAATTCTTTAAATTTAATCGACTTACCACATTCGAAATTTTGGAAAACGACAAAAAGTTATATTAGTAATGTACTATTGCTATTAATGGTTCGCGATGAAGTCATTATAATGAAGTCACCTAAAATAAAAGAACCTTGATTAGAAGACACTTGACTTACGTCCCAAAAATTGTGAGCAAACAGTAATATTCTTATAATACCCACTAATTAAACTCTTTTCCTCTATTTTAATGTTTCCAATTGTCAAAATTTTGATAATATTTCTACATTTTGGTTATAAAATTGGTACATCAACTTTCAAAATAATAATATTATAAATAAAATCAGTGTTTTTTAACTTAACAACCTTCAAAAATACTTAAATGTGAGAAAAGTTTAGAAACATAATATTTATGATTAACCACGTAAAATTTTTAAGATAAGCCATGCAGTAAAATGAACTTCATTAATTTAAACTTCATATAGACTCAATTAGAACTAGTTTCATAGTTTGTTAATTGAAATAATCACTTCAAGGTCTTACGTACAATTAAGTTACTCATTTCAAACAATTAAACTCAATTCTATATCTTCATAGAATATAGAATGAAATGGATGAATCTCTTTTTTTTCGCGTGTGTGGTGTGTAGCGTGCGTGGCGTGTGTGATATGAATTAGTGTAAGATTATGATTGTGTGTGTGCATGGTAACATAAGTTTTTGAAACCTGAATTTTCATTGGTCCCCCCTTTACGAGCATTAATAATTAGAAAGACAATATTAGTTATTATAATTTATATAAACAATCTCAAACTTTTAAATTTACGATGTGATGCGCACTCTATCTCAATTTCTTAAAATTCTTACAACAACACCAGCCCACTTTATTAATACTACCCCTGCTTTAAAATAATAGCAACGAGGAAAAAACAGGAAGAGAATTCAAAACGAATTTTAAATATATTATCAATTAAAAACAAGAATTTGTTACTTTATGTAAATCAAACAATTATTGTGGGAAAGAAACATCGACATTAGAAAGAAAAAATAATAGGGGTCAGTGGATTGTGGATATAAAGCAGGAGGATATGTTATTATCCCGAAACCGATAATTGCGAGGTAAGTGAAAAAAGACACACAAATAGAAAATTTGTTTCTAATATGAAAACTGCTTGTTGCATGTGTCACTCCACAATCAGGATTATAAAAGTTATACATAAAAACAAAACAAAAAATAGTTAGTGATGTGTAAAAGAATTTATCCAAGTTAAGAAAATAATTTTCCTGAATTACAATAAATACCATAAGCAAAGCATGATGCAGAAAATATACCTGGAATAATAATAATAATAATAATAATAATAATAATATAATAATTATAAGTCCTATATATTAAAGTATAATAATACCATAATACCTGTAAAATGGGAATCTGATAATGATATAATAAAAAGAACATAAATAAAAAAATTACCAAAATACCCCCAAAAAATAAATACCATAAGTAATAAAAAGATTAAAAATTAGCATAAGCAAGATGAAAAACATTAAAAAAAAAAAAAAAAAAAAAAAGGCAAACTAGCAGGAAGAATAAAGCAGAATATTTCGACCATTTTTCCCGTTTTGAAATTGCAATTTTTAACATTAATGTTCCACCTTTCGGTGTTAACATAGGTGGTTTAAAACGTAACAAAATCTTGACAATCCAACACAAACTGTATGAGCACACAGAAGAAAGATCTCTCGTCTCGGAGCTTGGACTCATATACCTATACTATGATAAAAAGAAATACCAAATAATAATATTGTAATAATTAATGAATAATAAATGCATAATAATAATAATAATATGAATATAATATAATGAATAATATAGTGTAATTGAATAACTAAACAATCACCAGATAAATGTAACTAATAATAATAAAAATAATGGAATTAATAATAATAATAATAAATATATAATAATATAATAATAATAATACATCCTAATAATAATATAATATAACACAATATATCGGGTAAGATAATTAATTAATTATTAATAATTATATATATAATTATTATGTAATATTATAATAATTAAATAATTTTTAAAAGTGATGATATTTTTAGTGATTAAAGGAGTGATAGGTGGAATAAGATTATATAATAGATCTCTAAAGTTGAAAATAGATATTATATTAGGGAAGAGTCTTAACACAATAAAGTAAACTAAGTAGGATAGGATATATAATATATACGTGGAATAATATACTAATAAGTACTAAAATGATTTTTAGATGCACGATATCTACATCTTCGCTGAACATACCGGTGTCATTTTTCAATCATTAACTCTCAGTATATAGTGATTGATGCTAACTGTGTACTATTATCATGCAAGGTAGTTGAGAGCGTGGTATTCTTTACATATCAATAATTATTATTATCCATATTATCTCAAAGTTGACAATCCTCTGAACCTGCTCAGATGCAGTAACATATATAGTCACACATATAGCAGATAAGCTAAATACTCGGAGTATCCTAAAAAATTACAACTATTTATATTCTCTTCATGTAGATGGTAATTCATCACATTAAATCTATATTATTCTTTTTCTTTTTTTTATCTTTTGTGTGATTGGACTCTGCATGTTATCAGCCGACTCACCGGCAGCAATTTCAAGAGACACGCTTGGCTACGAATTATTGGGCAAATGGCCTATTTCAAGTGAAGGGGGTGTTAAGATCTAGAAACTATAAAAAAATAACTGTCAAACTAACACAAACTACGCGCATGAATTAGAGTCACAGATCGGGCGGGCTTTTAAGTGAGGGAGAATTAAATTGAGTAGGAAAGCACAGAGGTTGTTTGGCTGTTCCACAGTACAGAGTTGGCGATTAAATTGTTGAATCTTTTCAGTTTCATCACAGCTGAACAGCACTGAAAGAAGGAAACTTGTGGAGACTGTTTTTTAAAAAGATTTAAAATTATTTATCGCATCCTGTGTGTATCCTGAAAATAAGAGTAGATGTTGGAAGTATCTTGGGAGTAGAAATAGATGATTAGGTTTCATTATCGAAACGGTGAAGGGTGTTAGGGCGAATCCAGAAGAAAATTTGCAGAGATTAGTACTTATAGAGAACCGTAAAATTTAGAGAAATGGGAATCTTAATAGGACACCAACTTTTGTTCTGACAAAAATAAAAAAACAAAACAAATAATGCTCTGTAGGATTTAGGGTCCAGTTACGGTGACTATTTAAAGGGAAAGCGTACTCAAATTCTGCTTCCATCATTCAGATAGAAAATTAGTTTGGCAATAATGAAAGAGTCGGTGGAGAAGGCTTTTTAAGCGCTGTTCTAATTATAATAGGAACGGCTATAAAATCCGTGCCTGTTACGCCTGACTCAAGCCGTACACTTCAAGGCCATAACGCTAAAATGATTCATGTCATGACTGGCGTCAAAATGCTCTTTATCAGGCGTTATTCTTTCTGGGAGAAATGAAAAAGAAAGCGACTCTGATCTACTAGGTGGCTCTTCTTTCCTCTCCACCGCCCAGCGGTCCAGTCGGGCTAACTTATTGGCAAAGTTATGGATAAACTCAAGTTAGTAGCTTATAAATTATAACAAAGCAAATGTTTTCAAGCAGAATGCCCAACCGGCTCATTACAGGTGGTAGAAAAATAACGATAATAATTAAAGTATATGCTCTTGAAGAGATTAATTAGGCCAGTGTCACCTGTAATCCATAACAAACAAGACTGATGCTATTATAAAATAAACGGAACG
>JABUQX010057321.1:0-7500 GCA_015478945.1 Trachelipus rathkii
CGGAACTTATCTTTTAACGACTATAAAAGGAGAATGGTATTTGTAAAAAAAAAATAATTCTATAATTAAAACTTTTTTTTTTCCAAATAAAAATAATAAAACTTTTATTATATATATATATATATATAGTATATATAAATATATAAATATAATTAAATAATATAAAATGATATATATATTATATATTATAATATATTATTTATTATTATTATAATATATAATATATTATTATATATATTATTAAACAGATTTGATAAAAGCGATTTTAGTTTCCAATTTACAGATTTGTCATATACATTATTATAAACTCACAAATTGTTATTTCTTTTTAATAATCGGCCATCATGTCGAAAAAAAAAACAGAATTTTTTTTTTCACTGAATTCCAATAATGGTTACCCCCTAAATCTTTAATCACATTCGCCTCTACTCCTACAACTAAGTAATACGATGTGATCCACACCTCCTAACCTGACAGCCATGTCTTTACTCATACGTAAATTATAAAACCTGCCCAACTTAAAAAAAACAAAAAAATAAAACTAACGAAATCACCATAAAAAACGGAGTAGTATTCAGACCCCAAAAGCATATCCTTAACTTACCAACGCCACTTTTCACAAAACACAAAATCCTATGGAATCCCAGATCAAAATTCACCGAAAAGAGCAGAGAGATATCTTGGGAAGTCAAAAAAATTATTCATTGATGGATTAGTTAATTTTCTTTTTTAAAAGGAGTCTTTTGTATTTTTTCTATGTTTATAGTAGAACAGGACACCCCAAAAAAAAAAAATTTAGCGAAAGTAAATTTGAACTAGCCGAGAAACAAAGTTTGACGGTCGTTGTATGGGAAAAATCTTTCCTACTAAAAAAATTGTTCATAATTCTTCTCCCCACATCACAGGCAATTCTTCAGAATATAAATAAATATATATGCAATGAGTAATCCAGCATCTACAATCATGAAGTATGCCATGATGGATCATTAGAATTGTTGCCCATCTTCAACCAAAATTTAATTTCTTAGAAGTAAAAATAATTTTTTTTTTTGTAGGAGAGATGGATTTGTTACCCAAACTTTCATACAAGAAATAATTGAGATCGCCAGTATTCGATAGTTATCTCAAAGGCTGATCAGATATCATTTACTACAGATATTATGGAGATTAGCTAAATATTTTCAAACGATCATCGTGTTTTTATTATTATTCCACTGGTACGAGCCAGTTTTTGAAAATGGACTATGTATTCCAATGCATATTATATATATATATATATATATATATTATTATATTTATATATATACTATATATATATATATATATTTATATTCATTATATATAAATATTATTATATATATATACCTATATAGTATACTATATATATATAATATATCATATACATATATATATATATATTTAATATATTATATAATATAATTAATATATATAATTATAAAATAATACTATTTATAATATTTATATATAATTATATATATATATATATATATATATTATATATATATATATAATATAGTATATACTATATACTATATTATATATATATTATAATATATATATATTAATATATATATTTATAATATATATATATATTAATATATATATATATATATATAAAATAAATAAAAATTTTGGATTTTAAATTTGATTTATGAGTATCTTTATTATCCTATATTTTGGAGAGTGATATTTGGATTCGTAGGGTGGGCTCATGAGTAAACTTTATTCGGAGTCCAAGCGCCCCACGGGACCGAAACGCCAATTACGCGACAACGCTCCTCTTTCAACATAATCTAGCTCTTCAGCTAATGTAGGTCGGCCGGTTTCTTTCAACAGCGCCCAATAAAAACCCCTTCATATTGGTTCAACTCCCGGGTCACCATAGAGGGTTATGGTCGCTGTTTTGAAAAGACCACCTTCATTAGCTGAGACTAGTGATGTAAAAGGAGGGTGAAGCATTTTTGTCTCCGTCGCGCGATGATGGAATTGGCCGTTCGTCGCGTGAGGGGGCTGCTTGGATCATCGGGTGGTGGTCGCAAAGCCCCCTTCCACCAGCGCCACCCAGAACTCCCCCCCCAAAGTGACCAATGCCAGCGAACACACTCCCCGCTCTGCGATCTGGAAGGGACGTTTGGTCCAGCTCTGTCCAGTGAGGAAGCCAGGTGTTTTGCACCACTTAAAGCCACCGCGAGAAAGGCTTCAAACCACTCTTGTACTTGACGCTTGCAGTTGGTCTGCACCTTGCAACCAGCTTGAAGAAGCACACGTTACAGGCTACAGGCATGAGCCCCCCCGAACGAGCAGCGCCCAGCAGTCAGGACAGAACTTTGAATTGATGTACATGCCAACGCCCGCGTTGACACGATTGTGCGATTTTTTAAAACAAACTCTTACAACGAATCTTGTTCACCACCACGCGGAGAACAAATAACTGGTCGGCTGCGTGTTCGTTTACCACTGTGCCAACCTCCGGAGCGCATCACCAATATGAAGGTGTTCTTCAACAGGCGGACCATAACCCCTTCTATATATATATATATTATCTATACCAACACCCCCCAGCCCAAAGCTGTAAGTGCCTACTATATACTATATATAATATATATATATATACATATATATACTATTATATAGTACTATATATATATATATATATATATATTATATTATACTATATATCATATACTATATATATATATACTATATATATAATATATAAATTGATCATACTATATATATATATATATATATATATACTATATATATATATTATATATATATATATTATATAATATATATATATACTATATATATATCATATATATATACTATATAAACTAACTATATATATATATACTCTATAATATATCATATAATATATTATTATATATATATATACTGTATATATTATATATATTATATTATATATATATATATATAATATATATATATATATATATATATAATATATATATATTGAGGATTTGGGTGGATGTACCAAATCCTCTTCAGTAGAAATTGCAGCAAGGATTAAAAACAGACCATACAATTTCCAGATCCAAAAACTTATATTTAAAACAATACATAAATAAATAACATGATACACAATATAACAACAATAAATACAATGAAAAATAGCAATAAGATGAATAGTAAAAATAACAATACTAGTTTATAAATGCTTGTGAAGGTTTCAAAAGAGATACAATTTTTAGAAAAGTTTACTTTGAAGAATTTGTCGTTATTTGTTTATTTGATGAAGAGTATGTCAACATTATTGTCATTAAATCTGAAGATGATTCAAGGAGAGAAAATTGCTCACCACGTAAAGGTATGTTAATTCATTTGTGTTATTACTTTTCACTCAGATTGATAGATCAATATCATGCAACAAATAAACACTTTAATTTTCTAAACGCAAAACATATCACTGAATAAACACGTTTGATTTAAACACCGTTAGGTACCTACCCAAGATGCATACGAGGTAATGAACGGTGGTTATACACAGCAACTTCTTTAAGCAGTACAATATGATCACCAAAAACTATTTTAACATTTGCTGAATACCATAAACTTCTAGAAGCACATAAAACACAATTCAGGATCGAAGAAGATGGAGAAAAAGCAGTTACGTGAGATCAAAATGGCGGCAACAGAGAAGAAGGCGGAGCGATTGCGACGCCACCAAAATAGCAGCGAAAAGGAGCAAAAGAGAAAGAGAGATAGAGTAGAGAAGAGACAAAGATAAGAAGGCTAAATTACCCCCCCCCTTCCGTAGTGGAACGTCACGGAACATTAAGGAGAGAACCGAACAACCGGACGTAAAGGTCTCCCAAAACGCGAAGTAGAACACGGTCGAGAAGAACCAGGACTCGAAGGAGATGGAGGAACCGAAGGGGCTGGAGGAAGTTGAGAGACCGGAAGAGCTGAATCAGAAACCGTGGGGGAAAGCGGAAGAGGCGGTATGGCAGGAGCAGGTGTCGATGGGGACACACGAGGAACGATGGGTAAGAAGGGGGTAGAGGAACTAGGAACGGGAAGTGAAGAACTAGACGGAGGAGGTGCGGGCGGAGGTAGGTGACAAGGCGGCGACGGAGCAGGGGGAATAACAGGTAGCAATGGAGTAGAGCGAGGAGAAACCTGGGGTGCAGGAAATGGAGAAGGAGTGGTCGAAGAAACAGGAACATAATATATATATATATATATATACTATATATATAATATATATATATACTATAATATAATATATATATATATATATATATATATATATATATAATTATATATAATATTTATATATATATATATATTATATAATATATATATATATATAATATATATATATATATATATATATATATATATATATATATATATATATATATATATATATATATATATATATATATATATATATATATGTGGGTGTGGGTGTGTGTGAAATCGCACCCCCATCCATTTCCACTACGAGTCGCCACTGATCATTAGGAAGAATGAAACTCTAAAACGGTACAAATCATTTATTACTCTCAGTTTAAGTTCAGGTATAAACTAAGTACCGCATAAAAAATATAAATTCAATAAATTGCATAAAAAATATACATACATAAATCTTAATTCCTCTTTGCATTATAAAAAATAAAAATATTTCAAGAGTTTAAAATTAAAAACACGTGATATATAGAAATGAAGTTAAAAAATATTAAAATTATTTAAAAAGAGCCAAACTGGAAACACGTACAAAATAACTGAAAAATAAACAATAAAAATTTAAAAGGTTTTGTTTATAAAAAAAAAATAGTTTTCCTGCTTCATAAACATAAGAAAAACAAAACTTCTTAATACAATAAACGCATCCATTTAAATATCTAGACTAAAGCTTCAGTCTGCTAAGCCTACTACTGCCACCTACTATCTACCAGACTACTAATATAAAGTATTACATAATTCTAAATACAGTAAATTTATAATTATTAATATTTTTAAAATAATTTCAGGACTGTCGTAACAATCAATGTTCATTTTTAACACTAATCTTTAATAAAGATTCAAATGTTTTTATGTTTTTTGTGAAGTTGAAGCTTTACATGTGTGGGTTTGAAGGTGAACTCTTAAACTACTTTTACGATTAAAACTTTTATCACAGTAAGAAATTCTTAAATGGTTTTTCATCCGTGTGGATTCGATTGTTGTGTTTTTCTAAATCATATTTACGACTAAAACTTTTCTCACAGTAAGAACACTTAAATGGTTTTTCACCCGTGTGGATTCGAATGTGTCTTTCTAAACTACTTTTATCAGATAAACTTTTACCACAGTAAGAACACTTAAATGTTTTTTCACTCGTGTGGATTCGAATGTGTCTTGTTAAACTACCTTTCTCATTAAAACTTTTATCACAGTATGAACACTTAAATGGCTTTTCACCCGTGTGGGTTCGAATGTGGGATTCTAAATGATGCTTACAATTGAAACTTTTATCACGGTAGGAGCAATTAAATGGTTTTTCACCCTTGTGGATTTGAATATGATTTTTTAAAATATCTTTACGATTAAAACTTTTATTACAGTAGCAACACTTAAATGGTTTTTCATCAGGGTGGTTTCGAATGTGATAATCTAAATCACGTTTACTAACAAACCTTATGCCACAATAAGAGCACGTGAATACTTTATCAGTATTATTACATTTTTCAGTATCTAAAACGGAAATTTCTTTCTCAAAAAGATTTTTGCCATCATTATTGTCATTTTTAATATTATTATTAAGCAAAGTTGAAAGCAGGCCACTATTACATTGGTTGATGTCTCCGTCATCAAAATTTCCCTGACCTAGAGAAAATATGGCTCTGCCTCATAGTAAGTTTTGTCTGTGGTAAGGAGACTTTTGCTCTTCTGCTTTCAACTGAAAATTAAAATGCAAAATACAAAAAACATTACATAAAATTAGTCATTAAAAAAATAACAATCAAAAGTTATCGAAAGAATGTCTTAAATTTAAAAAAAAAAAATAAAAAAAAAAAAAAAAAAAAAAAAAAATTATTTAATTCACATCATTATTATTTTAGTTTTGCTAAATAAAAAAAAAATATTAGTTGCCCTCCTGCAAACAACTAATGACTCGGCATTTGAGACATTATAAGTTATACGTTTTTTGAACCAGATTATGAAAGTTAATAAACTTTATTAAAACAACATTGACGTCCAAATTAAATAATCATTTATGTCATTTATATGTATTATTTATTATTCATTATTATTGATTATTTATTCATCTCTTATTATTACTTACTTTACTGTATATATTACTTATTATTAATTATTATTACACGCCTCTCATCTTCTATGGAGGATTAGATGGAGCAACTCCTGAGGGGAGTCGGAGAGTCGTTAGGAGACAGGACCCCCACAGAGCTGTTTTCTATGATGCTTTCACAGCTCGGGGATTCCCCATCTCCCAGGGATTAGGCCATACTCTGGCAACTTTTAGTGCAAAAGTTGCCCCCACAAGTTCAAGGCATAGTGGCCACCATTAATCCCACTTTGTCCCTGCAGGCCTTTGCTGAGGCAGCTGACGGTGTCATGCGGTGCAAGCCTCCTCATGTTACGTCTATTGCTCTTCATCCTGTTCATTCAACACTTCAGCACCCCGGCTATTTCTCACCCCCCCCCCCCCCCCCCCTCACTCTACAGCCCCCTTCAAAAATTTCAAAAACTTTCATGAAATTCTCCAGCTGTTCTGACGAGGACAGATTAGTCGCTCGCATTTGACACGGAATGTAGAGGCCCTATGATGGTGGAATTATGCCTTTTAACCTCTCCGCCAACCGCTCCCCCTACCCACACCGCAATAACATCCAAGTGCGATGGCGGCTCACCTCTGCCAGGGGCAGCTGGGGAGGTTTTTACTATCACCGCACTTGCCATCGTTACTTGGCATAATTAATAATAATAATTTATAATAATAATAATAATAATAATATTAATAATAAGTATATTATTAATCAAAAACAATATTAAAGAAAAACAATAAACATGAGAATAATAATTACTGAAGCTGATGCAAAAAAATGCCATATCTCTATTTGAATTACAATCTATCTTTATTAGATATATTAATTTCATTGCATCATTTAATTAAAATATTAATCACATTTTAACTTCTAAAAGTACTATAAAGTCTCTCCTCTTTTTAAATTATAATTTAAAAAGAGGAGAGACATATTTAACATATGTGATCATAATAATAGAGAAGTTTTAATTGAGATGAAGTGGAAGATGATTCAAACTTTGATTATCATTATAATCAAGCTTGCAATCATCTTTCCACTTACAATCTCAACTTAAAACTTCTCCATTATTATTATTATTATTATTATTATTATTATTATTATTATCACAGAGGTTAAATATTTTTTAAGAGGCTTCAATTTTGAAATCGGGTTTTGACTGCAGAAATTGTCGTAATTTTCTTAG
>JABUQX010057322.1:0-35000 GCA_015478945.1 Trachelipus rathkii
CATTTACATACAGGTATATCATGGCCCAAGCGCTTATCAAAAAAAATAACTGATTCTTGGGATTCGGAAATCTTTAGAAGCCGATTGCGAAAGAGTATTAAAAAGGTAGATGGTTCCTTAGAATTGAACATAGGAAATATATGTCAGTTTAATGCCATCCTCCAAAGCGACCGATATTTAGATGATACCCTTTCTCCTTTGCATTTTCCTGATGTTTACGTATTAGAAATTTATCATACGACGATAGAAAATTATTGTGGAGATTGTAAATGGGGCATTTGATGATAAAATCGTCGAGGTTTTTCCCATACTGACTTACTGAAACTCAAATAAAGAATTTGCAAAGGTAACAGCTTCCTTGCAAAAAGTGTCAGCGCAGTCGATAAGTTGATATTGTTTAAAATAAACCAAAATGATATGTTTCAAATAGTGCTAAATATAATATCTTTTTTTATATATATTGATGATTTATGATGAATGAATAAATGAATGTAAAATATATGTCTTATTGGTTATTTTATTTGATATCTACAGTCTTACAGGTCGTTGTAGTTCTCCAATCTTAGAAATTAGTACTTATTTTCGTATGACCTCCCTTCGTTACGAAGAGATACTCCTTGCAGAATTTATAATCTTTTGAAAATGACTCGTTTTTTGATTGGGACTAGATTAATTAATTTAATCTTCGTATGTATAAGATTAAGACAGAAATGAACAAAAGAGGATTTTTAAAGCACTATACACTGGAAGCGATGATCTTACCACATATTGATCATCGCATCATCAGACTTTTCCAAAATATATTTATTTAAGAACTTATACTAGGAGAATATTGTAGAAATAGCCCGATGCACTTCCGAGAACACTAAGAAATCGAATTAGATCTTTTTAGTGAGGCGGTTTCCAGATGAGTTTTAATTCAACTGATACACAGAGCTATCCGTATTCCGGCAAGGAAAATAATACGAGTCCTACTGGGTAGCCAGCTTATGTTTGTCCACAAGCGATTTGAGTATTTTAAGTTTACAGCCTGATTACCTATTTTTGAATTTTTTAAATCATTAAAATCCAGACTCCCAAATACCACAAAAACATTTTACTTGGTAGCCCATCTTCGGCAAGGGATGCGGCCGCTGAGCCACTAATCTTTTTAAAGCTCTTGAGGAGAGCAAATAATGAACTAAGAGCGATGGATAGAAAACAAAGACCGATCTTCTCTATATGGTTTTTCTCAACAATTTTGAAAGATATAATTATTTATATAATCTAAAAGAAAATATACGATAAATGAGCAAATTTTACAATACATTTCGTTGATAATATATGTCCAACCCTATATTTTTTCTGTAAATTAAATCTTTTTGAGACGTCGAGTAGTAGAAAGATGAGAAGTTATCTTTAGTTTATAAGTTTATAAATTTATTATATGCGTATATATGATTTGGGTTTTTTTCTTCATTCTCTTTTTAAAATACATTGCTGATATATTAGTTAGTAGTTACTAGATATCATTTGTTTTTACGATTTAATATCGACGAATCGCCCATAAAGACGACAATTTTATAATCCAATCAACATTTTTAAAAAAGGAACATTAAATCCACTTCATATGACTTTTTTCTATTCTGATCTTCAGTTAATCGACAAATTAAACGTTTTGTATGGTATTAAAATTCTGGGTATATATTTGCTACCTAATACAACGAAATTTTTTTCGAATTCTGATCAATGATTAGTGATAGTGTAGAAGAATAAAGAGAGAGAAAAAATAGACTATCGAAAAAATTAAGAAAACAATTATAAAGGTAAAATTAATTTTATTTATTTACATTATGAAATTTCATTTTAGAAAACTGAAGAAAGGCAAATGAAAAACCGATTCGATTAGCGCACGAAGCGTTGAATGTACATAAACCCCGCAGTGAAGTTACTACGACAGAACATCTACTAGAACGTAACCGAATCGTATTTATGATTCAAAACCAAATCTATCTTGGTCATGTCCACTATTTTAGTCTATCGAGCGTCAAGTTTGATCGGGTCATACGATGATCACTGGGGTGTGAATATAGAAGGAATACTACACACGACGACACAACATGCGTCATTTTAGAAAGTATGCTCAACATATATCGTAATATCATCTAGTCACCAGTACAGACGAAAGGACACGCACGGCACCCACACCATTTATATTTCTTAATAACGTGAGAAGTCCGTCTAATCAGTTACGCGAGGGCAACATAAAGTGTTTCGTAATCCTCCTCTCTCAAGTCTTTCGAGTTGAATTTGGAGAGGCGGTGGTGTGCTACGCTCCAAACCTTTCTATGCGCCATGCCGAAGTATCCGTGACAAAGCTCTCTGGATATGTATGTATTTAGTATTTCTTAAGACTCCGGTTGATTCAAAAAGTTCTCTTTCATATAATATCACGGTTTAGTATTAATTTGAAATAATATAACCGTTCGAAAAGCAATTTTCTCGATTCCTACCAGCAATATGATATTCAATATTCTCCCACACTGCGTTAGAAATATTTGATGCTTCTTTTTATTTTTTAGGTGTTTGATTAAAAAATATTGAACATTTCGGTGTGAAAGAGTACGCTAAGTATATCTAAGATCGCGTATTCTAATAGAACTATTCAAATGAATAAACTACATTATTGCGGCTTTAGTTTTATATAATGGAAATTGACCGAACCTTATTCTTGGTCAATTCGATGATTCAAACACTTACGCGAAGAGTAGACATAAGATAGAGAAGAGGTTTATATCCATATTTCCGGCCGAGTCCGTTGCGTTTATAGTACGACGACTACTATCGTATCGTTATCAATCGCTGTGACTACCCGATCTGATGAAGGATAGATTATCCTATTTCGATACTCTTGAATTAAAAATGTATAAAGAATCCCTTCCACGACGACCGAGAATTGCCTACGGAACTACGCCGACAATTGTTATAATTTATCCTCGATTGTTTTTATTATCCTATATCGTAATTTTTTTCCGTATGAAAATACTTATTCTGACTCTATCACACGGCGTTATCTTATGTAATTATATATGAACTGTGTTATAGAAAGTATTACGGATAGCTTCTTGGGCGTTAGCTTGCCGGCGTACGTTTACACAAAAGAAAGATATTTGCGATCTTTACGCCTTGTAAGCAAAGAAGTTCCTCCCAGAGCACATATTACTGCAGAAAACCTCGAGGAGAGGTAGATCTCTTGTTTACTCTTCGGAGCTTCCTAATATCGGATCTAAATCGTGCATTATATACTAAGATAAGTAATGAAGTACGGCTTGTGACGAAGGAAAGGTTGTATACTATGGGAAATAATGTGAGAATATGCTTTTTAGGCCGAGTTACTCTTCGTGATCGGATCTTTTAGGAAATATATCGTTGCCGTGTTGATTATAAAGATGAAAAAAGAAGAATAAAGAAAAGCGTCTCGGACCAGCTACCAAGATTTAATGCGATAGTACTATCTCGCTTAGTAAGCTGTAAAAATGAACTTAGTTACGAATTTATTTTTCGATTATTATTTTTTTACATTCATTTGTTATAAGATATAATTGTGTTTTAGAAATAATAAAGTATATATTATTTTATAATGTCAATTTTTTATCTACAATTTTTAATTTCTAATGTTAATCTCAAGTTAATGTTTCAATACCCAATATTAAAACATCATATATACTGCTTTCTTTTCGAACTAACGAGTATAATGTGTCGTAAGGTCTAAGTTTGAATTTACAATAAGATTAGTAATATTATATCAAGCTGAAAATTAAAAATGTGACAAACCTTTTTTCGTTTGCATTGTATAAAACTAGATCTACTAAGCGTTCAATGTATTCTGTCATTTGGTTAAACGACTATAATTAGTCCGATCCTCCGTAATATATGTATATATTAGCGAAAGAAATTGGAATTAAGAGAGACTTTAAAGCTATAAAACCACTCAATGATTCCCCCTCACTGATTCGTCTCACGTGCACGAAATAACGTTACTTTTTCCGTCTCAGAAAGATACGAAGTTGATGACAGACCATCTATGAAATTCTTCCGTGAAGGAGATTTTATATTCAGTAAGCCAGAAAAATAAATTAATTATCATGACTCAATGTGTTTATAGAAGAAAAATATTGATGTATTAACAGATAAAGGTGGAGGAAGGAATAAGAAGAACTGAAAAAAAATCGTATTCAGGCAATTGATCGAATATTTCAATAATGTTTTTAAAAAATAACAATTTATTTTAAAATGAGTGTGTGAATTAAAAAAAATGATCGTGTACGGTTATATGAATCAGAAAATTTCCTAGGTCTGTATTTCACGCATATCTTGAGATCGAGATCACGACCGCGAGATAAAAGAATCTATCAGCATCTTAAACCTTCTAGATTTGCGTTACCTTGAACGTTTGTATGGCGTGTTAGAGTTTGATGAGATTCTTTATAATCTTGTTTGTTGGGGTTTGTTGAGCGTACCAATCTGACTCTCCAGTAATGGAAAAGTTAAGCCGAAGCCGAATAACGGTTTACGATATGAAAATCGTTAAGACGAAATCGGAGGGATAATCTCTGCATCCAAAACAATGTGCAACAAAGCCGAGTGCTTAATCTTAAGCGAAAAGACGACGGATGGTCTGTAAAATGAATCTTTATCCGAAAGATACAGAAGATGCGAGTGAAGTTATGTTCTTTGCGTAAAATTACTTGGAAAGCATGCAAGAAATATGTGTCGCTGTGGGCACAATGGAGAGCTCGAGGCGAAGGAAAAGAATAAGAAAACTCATGGCTTATCAAAGACGATTACTCGAATAACAGTAATAAAGCTAGTGAACGGCTATTAGTATGATCAGAGCTCTAGTTCGGAGTCGATTGAGAAATGAAGTGAAAACGAATATATCTCTCTTCATAATGATTAAGCTTTAATTTTTCCGCCTCTACTTATTATACTGTGTATTCTTTTATTATATATATATATATTAGATAAAGTTTATATATTATATAAATTAAACGTACAATTAAACATGGGATTGGATTTTTAATTCCCGCTCTGGATCACTCGTACCTCACAGTGTTTAACTAGTGAGCATGTATTATTAGATTTATAATTGTACCCATAACTTCAATATCCTGAGATAAAAAACTACCGACTCGAGACTCTCGAACATTCTTCGTATGGTTGTTTCATAAAGAATTTCCCAGTCAGCCCGTGATGTACGATATGGTTTCATCTGTAGTATGAGTGTATACAGATATTGTTTTGAGCACAAATATGAAAACTTATAAATTAAAGTTTGAAAAGTGTACTGAATACGGACCTTTTTTTTTATTCAATCTTCTATCCGTTTCGAATAATTATTTTTTTTATTTAATAAATGCCGTCTTAATATTTGAAGTGTATGTCACGATTGTAGAAAATAAAAATTATCGACTTGGCAATCGTCTATAATTGTCGCCGTACATATACTCTTTATATTTTTTTCATATCTGAATAACTAGTCGAATGAGATTTCTCTAATTCTTTCTCTCGGACTCTGGCGAGAATTAGCGAGTTTATGCTCCTGGTGGGTAGCTACTGTACATTCAGTTTCTATCGAATTTATAATTATGAATTTGTTCCCTCCTTCATTATTTAATCGATGAGATTCTTCTGACTCTTTAGAATTCTAGCGCTTTTAATTCTTGTTTACGCTTTCTCAGCTCAATGCAGTTTCGGATGTATGATAATCCTCCCGTGTGAAAGTTTCAATAACTTTAGTTCGGTTCAAACAACTTTTCTCTAGATAATAATTTGTCCGCCCTTATATGCGTTTTTCGTGCCTCCATTCGATTAGAACGTCTCAGATACACTGATAAACAAATTATATTTCCTCTGGAGTTGAAATATCTCTTCCGCCGACATTTTTGCCCGCGTCTCAACTTCCTAAATTCTTCAAGGAGTGCATCGTGATCCAGAGGAGCAGCAGCGATGACGGCGGGGGCGGCAGAGGCGCGGTCCTCCATCGGAGTGAATGTTTTTAATTAATAATAATAATAGAAGAAAATGGTAGAAGATTATTCGGTCGCCGAATAGCTGGATTCGAAACGTATTTTTTTCAATAGAAAAAAAATGGAAAATCTGACTGAGATTTATTACTATTATTTTATGTTTACTATTAGTTTTAATTTTATGTTATTGAAATTTTATTTTTTACTATTAAAAATCAACAACACACAAGGACTTGGTATTTTTATTACGATTAATTATAACACCGATATTAATTTTTCCCGTACGCCATTTTGCACATTATTTTCATTTCCGATGAAGGTGTCGTTTATTGTTCATAAAAAGGAGAAATATTTTCTATATTGTCGACCTGATATAAGGATAAAATAAAAAAAACAACGATTTTCGGAAAAAAATAATTTATTTCGTTAACATAAAAAGCTTGCATTTTTCCAAAAGACACCAGATTGAAATAATGTTAGTCCTATAAAAAAGGGATAGTTTTGACGATATTTCTACACCAAAAAACATATTCACGTTTTTCTCTTCTTATAGATGAAACAAGCAACCATCACCGCGATTATTAAAAGCAGTATCAGCGCGACGACAAAACCCACCACTATCTGCATATTCAAATCCATGTTTCTAAAATAGTTGTCGACATTCTTGAAAAAATTATTAATTTCCTCAAAATTCGTCGAATTCTTCAATGCTCCGGATTTACCATCTCGCTCCAAATCCGTGTCTTCGCCATTCGAAGACGGCGGTAGGCTGCAACATATAACGAAAAAACTGAAGAAGGCTATTGTTCTAGCTGTTGGCATCGTAGTGGTTTTTATTATCTCTGATATATCGCTCTTAATAAAAACTCGTCCGATGAAGAAAATGGTTTTTGATTGACTAAAATTATTAGTATTTATTATAATTACTATTATTATAATTATTATCGATGATTAAAGTTATTTTCTTTTGAATTCATTTTTGATTTTTTAAATATAACGTTATAATAATATTCTTCATCTTCCCCGTTATCTAAAAATTTAAAAGCCCCTAAGTGAGTGTGTGCGAAAAAAAAAACAAAAAACTTACGGGCTATAATTGCAATTACTATTACGTCGCCATCGACCTTAACGCTTCTATGAATCTCGGAGTAAGGGTATCGATTTCGTCGACGGGCTCGCTTTTCGCGTATTTAACGGTCGCGTAGCACACGGACCTTTCGAATTCTGCTGATATTTTCTCACGCACGAGCGCGTAAACCTGATCGTACGACATTACGTCATCCGTCGTCGATTGGCTATTTCCTTTATAAAAAAGGTCGTAAGCGTTTTTCATTCCGTAATACGCGTCGACGAATAAACTGTTGGAGTCAAAAATATTTCCAACGTCGCGTTCTGTAAAATTTAAGTGCCTCACGGCCAAATTTTTGAGGTCGATCAGCGTGAAGTCGCCGATTCGCTCGACGTCTTTGAAACTGAGCAGCCACTTTTCGTTGAGTTGAACAAAATTGTCGAGATCGACGCGGGGCATGCGCGCACCGCAATAGGCTTTCAAAACTTCCTCGTCGGTCTCCGAGTCTCCTTCGTCTCGATAATGGTGATAACATTTTTTTTCTTTGGCGAATTGTTTCGCTAAAGTTTCTCCTAGCCTGCGGCAACATTTCTTGAATCCGGCGATGCTGTCGGTCGGCGTGCCAGAAACAGTAGCACCATCAGCAGGATAATTTTGAATCGACGACGCCTTCGCTGCCGCTGATGGCCGTAAAAAATATGGCCGACGCGAATTGGACGACCGAGTGGACTTCGAACACGCCGTCGTCCGATTCGTCTTCTCGAAGATCGACCTCGTAGATATAGAGTTTCAGCGAAGCCATGTCTAATCGTTTTGGAGCTTGACCAGATTTTCACTAAGCCGGTACGTTGCTCACTCGAGTATCAGACGGGCGCGAATAAAGTGAAGACTCAACGCGGCATTTTTTATGATTATTTGACGATATTTTAATTAATGCGCGAATTAAAAAAATATTTATTCAATTTTATTTAAAAAATTTGTTAATATTTATCATCGATATTCTATATTTTTATAGTTATTTCGTGCTTTCGCTTCGCGCGAGATTCGTATATTTACCGAAAAATAATATTTTAATTTTTTTTAAATTAGTGACCCTAAAAAATAATCTAATAAAGAAAATGGTATTTTATGGGATACTAAATTAAAAAAAGAATAATTGCATTTAAAAAAATAAATAAATTAAAATTAATATTTTTTCGGTAAATATACAAATCTCGCTCGAAGCGAAAGCACGAAATAACGTTACTTTTTACTTCTTGGGAGATGGTGCAAAATAAATTTTTCGTTACTTAAGCGTTTTTTTCCAAGGGATGTGAAATTTTAGATTTTCGCACTTTGACCTTCGACTTATATCAGTTCCCTTCGGAAGTCATATAGTGACGCCATTAGGGGACTGGGTATAAGTTCGAAATGGTCATATAAGTTGAATAATTTCCAGAAAAATTAATTTTTCTAATTAAATATAATAATTTTTATGTGAATTTTTTCTTTGAGATTTTTAAGATTTTAGC
Organism: Trachelipus rathkii; assembly: GCA_015478945.1. Classification (NCBI taxonomy): domain Eukaryota; kingdom Metazoa; phylum Arthropoda; class Malacostraca; order Isopoda; family Trachelipodidae; genus Trachelipus; species Trachelipus rathkii. Next base: position 8,589 of record JABUQX010057322.1, read on the forward strand.
ACTTATGAACACTTTAGACTCTATTAACTAATTTAAACTCACTTCGAATTTATATCAGTTAACCTAATACTTTCTAAAACGTCATTATATACATTATCCGGGTTGAAGCGATAGTTTAATATTGCTAAAAGGTGTCGCTCCTCGTATCTAACGTTTGGTAGTCGTTTTATTAGGTTATATCCCCTATACAAATACTGTCATCACTTAATAGATTATTAATATAGTGTCGCCCTTACGGGATATCGCAAAAGCGGCTGAAACGCTTTCAAATACCATTTTATGTTAAGCTTAATGATCACTCATCTTCTGTTAAATATAATATAATCCTCTCCGATTATATGACAGTTCTATATTGATGATCGTATACCGCTTGGGGAGCTTGTATAAGTCGAAGGAAGGTATAAGTGCAAATTCCGAAAAAATAAAATTTCGACTTAAAAAATATTTTTGTTGTATTTGTAATACTGAGAGTAATTAATAATTAATTGAATTTGGTCGAAGTTGACAAATGTATACCTTTACGACTTATATCACTTTATAATAACCTTCGACTTGTATCAGTTCCCTTCTAAACGTCCCTATATCTGGTTCAACGATGGTTTATATCTAATAATTACCTATAATAGACGTCCCCTTAAATTCGATATCAACTAAGTTAGGTATAGTATAATATATATATATAATTATCGTTTTTTACTCTGTGATTTCCTACCTTCGATATAGGTTCACTTATAAATATTAATATAATAATGTAGGTAAGTCCTATAACGCGAGAATCTCAGCACATTATAGAAACCGTGTATGCTTGACCATATCCCGAAACCAACCATTAACAGCTATTCTCTAGAACTACCACAGTTTAGCCAATATAAGCTATATAACTCATTCGGAGTAGCGATGTAAGTTATTTTTTTCCATGTATTTATTGACGGTTAATAAGTAGATAAAACTGAGACCTCTCTGAGCTATGATTGGCGTAAGCTCGATAGTATTTCAAAGTTTGAACAATGTTTCTATTAATGCAATATCCGAAAAATAATTTGGACTTAAATGATATTAAATTATACTATCAACAATTTCGATGTATTATTTCTTTACTCACCTATTATAGAGAAATTTTAGAATTTTAGCCACTTAAGATACGGAGACTTATCTAGGTATCAGTCAGATTCGACATATCACTGAAGCACTATGAAGAAAACACATTAACGAACTTAGCACTTAAGACCTTCAGAACACCATATAGACATATAGACCTTCAACTTATACTTAGACCTTCGACTTAGAACTTAGACCTTCTTCGACTTATACTTAGACCTTCAACTTAGCACTTAAACTTCGACCTTATAACTTTAGACCTTCCGACACGCTACTTTATATCATACCTTTCCTCGAAAACGTCACATCTATACTACTTCGGGTTTATAAACTCGATGGTTTACTACTACTACCTAAACATAGCCTGTCACCAACTGCTAAATCATATTCGTTAGGATCTACGACTACTATTATCGTTTCTAATCTACAAGGTTTCGGCATTGACGAAACACACGTCGAGCGATATATATAGTCTTTCTAATGAAAAAAGTAATAATCGCTAGGTGAGGCTATAGCGAGTGTAGAATTCTGAAATGAAGATAAGCATGGTATAGATGTCAATATACTCACAATTTTAAAGGAAATCTAGGTTATCTTAGAAGGACCTTACAACATATTCCAAATCCTCGCAGTATTGACGTCATATTTATCGATTCAGTCTTCGCAAATACTGTGTGAAGCTAGAATATTAAACGCTGAGTATGATAAAGCATAAACTACATTGAAATCATTAGAAAATACGTAGTTAGAGTCTATACAAGTGTACCGGATGTAATATAGAATATATATACTTACAGTGTGTGTGTACTTAAAAATTGTCTTTGATTATGTCATGTTGGACTTGTCTCTCACACGTTAGAGAACGCAGTTTCTGCCCTAAATTTATAAGGAAACGCTTTAGAGTTATCGCGCTCTATTTATTACGATCTAAGACATTCGACTAATAATCTGTCCCTATTTCACCTCTTGCTGAATAAACATATACGTGGAATCAGCGTAAGATAATTGTTCTAAATAATTGATAGATTTCAAAATCGCATAAAAAAAAACGAGTATGAATAATAATCTATTCTTGAGATATTTTAGAAGTGTGTATTTTCTCTATGATAATCTACGATGGCTACAAGAAAAATAAATGACGAGTAGTCAGTGAGGAAATCAGCGTTGGCTTTATAGATAATGTAATTATACTCTACCAGATATGGTGAAAAAGAAGAATGATTTGTAAACTTCGTATTCGCATATTTTAAGGATATTGAGTTTTTATTCTCTGTGAACTGAAAACTGAATATATAATAAGCACATAGAAACTGCATAAGAAGCATAAATATCTAGATAACACTCATCACTGATAGTATATACATGGTATATAGCCACTTTATAATGAGCATTAGAGTGTAGAGCAACATTTTTCCAAGCAATAGTATCATTATCTGTTTCGAATTTTTTGGGTGATTCTTATTTATGACTTTTATTATCTCTCTCGAAAGAACTATGGGAGTTAAAGCTCATCTATTGCCTAAGTCGGGTGTATACTAGACTTAATAAGTATTATGTATGTCGTGGAATATCGGGTTGAAGCGATAGTTTATACTAAAAGGACTTGAGCGATCAAATCCCAAGACCCAAGACAAGTTCTTCAAGTCTTTCATTTGAGATTATTTCTTCTTCTTTTCTTCTCTCTTCTTCATTCTTTCTTACTTTCCTCGCTTCTCTCTTGCGATTCTCAATAAAACTTATTACATTCATACACTTGTATAACCACAGTTCTATTACATTACACAGTGATACAACCTTTATTCACACTCTCATTCTTTTTTCACATAACGTAAAATACTTCATAATTCATTCTTCTATCTCTTCACTTTCTCTACTCCAATAATCAGCGTAACTTCTCATAATTTGTTCTCTTGTTCATACTCACTGTCTATCTTAAAATATAAATAATAATTAAAATATTTTATGTGTCATTATTAAATTTATATATATTATTATCATTATATATATTATATCTCTTTTATTTATTTATATATTATGTATGATGTAAACTATTATTCATTTAAACTTAATTTTTTTACTCATAGACATATTCAGAAATATTTAATTAATTTCATATTATTATCTCTATATATAAGGAAGAATGTATTTATTCACACTCAAATATAATATATAAATATAAAATGATTAAATAAATATGATATTATATGTATATAAAGATTAAATTGAATATATACTCATAACTTACGATAATATTGATGAGCTCAAAATGCTAATATCTTAACTAGAATATTAAGGTTCAGAATTAAAGTTTCCATGCTATCGAGTTTATCTTATATTATTACTTATTATTAAATTTATATAATATCACTCTATCTTAATAGATATTCACTGATCGAGTCTAATATTAATTTTTAACTGTATTAAATAATTTTATCATTAATTATCTCCTTTTATGTATTTAATCAAGTATTAATTATTATGTTATCTGATTATGAATATACTATTCAATCTATTATTTAGTGAATCATATTGAACTCTGTGATTTACTGAATATCCTTAATAATACTATTATTTTACTCTTCATTCCTATCCTAATGTTTACCTCTATGATTGGAATTAATAAATCGATTTTTATTATCTAAGTATTTATTTAATTATATGATCTCTGTTCTTGTAATATATTAATGTGTAATATCTCCTCTAGAAAGCGAACGTTCTGATAAATTCAAAATTATGCCCAACGTGATAAATTCTCTTCTTGTCTTTACGCGCTAGGCCCCAGGCTCATTCTTTCTTATAGTAAGATTAATTCTCTGATTGAGATTAAAATACAGACCATTTCACTCTCAGGAGAGGTAATAGAATAAAGCCAGATATTATTTTGACTAATCTGAATTAAATTTTATGGTTATGAATAAAAAAAAATTTACATTCAATTTACGCTATGATTCTGAGTAACATAAAAATAAAATACAGAACGAAATCTTTATATACACCATTTTTACATTGAATGTTATTAAAATTAACTGTTTTCTCTCGATGGATAACTATATATAGAGTAGATACTGTTAACTCGAACAATACTAAGATATATAACATATATTATTATATTCTGAATAGATCTAACGTTTAAAATATAATACGATTATGCCTTTCGAACATACTCACCGGTTCTTTCATATTGTACCACATAATCGTAGACAAATTATCTGTTGGGTTCCTGCGTGAACTTAAGTTTATAACTCAGGCAGATTATCCATTTATAAATGTCACTCATCACAAATACTTTTTCCAAATACTCCTCCGTAAACTGTGTGAATAATTGGACAAGATAATTTAATTCATAATTAACATGTCTCTGGTCTGATGAGTTTCGCGATGTACTCTTCTCCCCGTTGTCATGAACTATCTATTTTATTGATAACTTCTGGTTCGTGATCAGTGTCTATATAATATTTTCTTTAGGTAAACTTAGTACACATTTAAACTGATTTATTTTAAATAGAGTTAATTTCGCTCATTATTTTTTATACACTTAGAGATTCTCCGTATCTGCCGCTTGTGCTGTTAGTAAAAAAATTATTATATAATTAAATGAGATGACTGGAAAATAATATATCCATAAGTTACCTCATCACCGAGTGATTTACTTAAGAGAAATCTTCGCTCAACTCCAATCCTGTGTAAGCCGCTACTCTTTCCTTTCTTATCAAGAGCTCAAATGGAGGTGACGTACTGAGGAGTAATTTATTTCACATCGCTCTACTTATCCATTGCACCTAGAGTTTCTATACCGCATGTGCACCACAGGACTGGTAGCGATAATAGAATCTACAATCCTAGACTATATCTCTTTCATAGCGTACGACAGTATTGTTGTGATAAGAGCAGTGATATATGCGTATGATTTCATACATTAATGAAAAAAGTAGAAGGCGCGGCAAAACGGACTCTGAGCAACAATCTCCATTCTGTCATAAGGAAGTTAGAGAGTAAACTACCACTGTAATAACGCAATATTGACGTTTGGTAGAATTCTTCTAACTAGTCACCACAAATCTGTAATTTTTACTTTAAGTTCAGAAGAGAGAGATTATTTTTGTTATCGATGAGTAAGGAGTATACGATCAATAGTGAGAATACAAGATGAGACATAATATCATGTATGAAAAACTGTTCAAATATATATCCACTTCGTAGGAGAAGTAGTTACACACGACCGATTTGGTAATGGAAAGATCGTGGTTATTATAAAATCTGAGGAGCTTGTTCCAATATGTTTCGCGAGTTTCTAAAATCACGAGTCGCTTGGCTATCCTTCCATCCTGTGCCTTTAGACCTGTGCTGTTATGTGTTTTGAGTCATTGGACATGAAAATTGAATCATAAGACTGTATATCGAATGGGAGATCAGGTGAGTTGCTTAAATCGATGCACACTGAGTAGATAAATGGCTTGAAAGGTATCCGTTCTAAGAAGGTTGATCCCATCGATCGCACTATCTTGCCTATCTTGTGATAATAGCTATGATTGCCCTCACTGCATTAGAGCCATACACTTTATTCGTGTCACAGCTTTACTAGCACAATCTGCTTTACTCGCATGTTCCAAATGGATTCTTGAAATCTTCCGTTGACGAAGATCGGAACCCCGATTAAAGGAAAATTTTTGAAGATGCATATTTTTTCGGTTTCTTTTTATCACGAGTTGGTATCTGAGTCATAAATTGTGTTGAGAGAGAGAGAGGTGGTGTGTCTCTGTAGTGATCTAGTTATGTAATTCTAAAGCTCCGTAGATACGGTAAATTGTTATACACGCAGTTGTCATAACTTTAATATTAGAGATTTTCTTCTTCGTCAACTTTTCTTCTTCTTGCTCTCTCTCTTGCTTACCTTATTCTCGGCGTCACTCTCTATGTATGTCTTACTTTGACTTTCTTTCTCTCAGCTTCCTTTCTTTTCTTCCGCTTGACTTCTTCTCTTCGCCTGCTTATCGTTCTTTTTCGTCCTAATTTCCGTCTTCTCCTATTTCGTATCTCTCGTCAGCTTACTCGATATTTCCATAATACTCGAATCGTCTATTTCTCGATTATGAGTCTAGATTACGTTGATAATATTCTGCACTCGTTAATAAATTGTATCGTCATCTGATTTAATTTTATTATTACTTTTTCACATCTTCTAATATTTATTTGTTTCACTTCCAACGTAATATTTATTTTCCGAGTATAACACTTGACAATTAATATGCGACTCTTATTGCTCTTATATCAATTTATCTTATTAATTGCCATTCCTTTTTTATTTCCTCCTCATTGCTAATAATTGTATATATATTTAATTATTTATCATATCTCCTCTTATTAGTATACTGAAGACGATACTTATTCTATTATAATCTGGTGGTGCTAACTGTAGCAAAATCATATGATGTCCCATAATCTTTCTCATTTTCAGACGTTCGCACTCATTGTATCTACACTTTATTGACTCATACTGATATTATTCTAATTATTAATTATTGGATATAATTGACTCTTTTAAGTATTAAATTCATCTATTATTATTGATATTATTTATTCTGTCTCAATGCTCTTCGTAGAGTTACTATATGACCTATTTGATATTATTTTCATTAGTATCGATGTATATCTCGAAATATTTTCGTTCTTTGCGTGGGAAAGACATCGTTCGAATTATTATTATTATCATTTATTTGATCGATAATGAATTATTTACTCCTATATATATTACTCTATAATATCTATTGATATTTTACCTACTTTTATTTACTTGCTGACTGAACGCCATAAGAAAATAATAACAACGGGCTTTGAATTTTTACTACACGTAATTTTCTTCTTGCTATGATTATGTTTTAAGAATTGTTTCTAGACTTTAATCTCTACTCTCGAACGAATATTAAACAAGTCCGTGCTTAATCATATCAAGTCTAAGATGACGCCTATTACGATAAGAGATTATATACTCAACACTGTGGTATGTCCGAGAGCTGAAGTAAATAATAAAAATTAGCACTTAAACTTAGACATTCTATGCACTATGTATATTAAATTAAAATTTTTGTGAACATTATGTAAATTGAATGAAATTATTAGAAAATACATCTAGCTATCAGACATATGTCATCTATACTAAAAAATAATATCACAGCTATATTAAAAGTAAGACTTGGCTCAGCAACTTATATTATATGTTCTTATTAAATTCTAGAATATTCTAAAAAAGTTAAATCCCTAATATAAATTTCAATATAGTTAAGAGTAGTTTAGTTAAATTATAGCTTTATTTATATAGCCAAATTTATATAACACAAGATTGAATATTGTAGAGTCGGTATGTATCCATGAGATTAAATCTCAGTCCTATATATGATATTCATGTGAATATTGACTCCTTTAATTTTTTAAATGTTTAATTAATTTAATTAACTAATTTATTTAAATTACTCTCTTAATATGAGATACTCTATAATAATTATATTGGTCTTATTTACTAATGATATATATTTATACAATGATTTAATTATTATATATATAATTAAATTTATTTGCATATCAAGTTGATATCTATATATATAATTTTAACTTATTTACACTTTCCTTATAGATAATTCTATATAGTATATTTTTAAATGTACCTTCGAGTATATTATATCATCATCTCCTCTCACAGTGTTCATTATAATTTTAATTTAACTGATTTTTATATCATTTATTATTTATTAAATTATGATATTTATTTCATTATTATTATTATTTATTACAGATTAATTATAATATTGATTCTAAATTCTGATATTATTATTATTATGTTAAAAATTAGGAATAAATTGGTAGTTTTTTTGTTTATTATTATTTTATTATTATTTATTATATTATTTCATTCATTATTATATTATTATTTATATTAGGTTATTATTATTATTATTATTTATCATACATCCTATTTATGAAGAGATTTTGTATTAATTAATTGATATTGATTTAGTATTAATTTGTTACCCATTATTATTATTATTATTATATTATTATTATTTTACTTATTATTATTTATTATTATTATTTTATTATTATTATTATTATTATTCTTATTATTATTATTATTATTATTATTAATTATTATTATTATTATGATGCATTTTATTATTATACAAATTATATTATTATTATTAAATTAATTATTATATTATTATTATTATATTATTATTATTATTATTATTATTTATTATTATCTATTATTAATTTTTATTATTATGATTATGGGTTTTCTGTCATTTATTATTATTATTTAATTGTGATTATTAAAGGATTATTATTATTAAGACTATTATTTTAATATTAGTCTTTTATTCTTCTTATCAAGAAGACTAAGCGCTGGATTTATTCATCCTATTTATTCTTTTATTATATATATTATTTTTATTATTATTATTACCTTATTGATAATACAATAACATAGAATATATATTATTAATTGTATAATTATTTAATTTATTCTATTATTTATTATTATATATTTATATATACAACTTAATTAACTTCTAATTTTATGTGTGTATACGTTAATAGTTATCACAATGACTTGCTATTGAAGTGAATTGGCTTACAATATACAGGTTACCATTCCAAGGTCGAGCACGAACCCTTGTTAATGAATATATGATATGTTCCTGAAAGGAAGAATGTCACAGCTCCTCCCTGCTATGCCATTGTTTATCTAGTTATGTGGCTTTGATCCAGTAGAGTTGAATAAGGTTAGTTTTAAGTATTATTATTGTTATTATTATTATTATCATTAATTTTTCCTTATAATTATTAATATTATTATTAGTATTATTATTATATCTTACTATTATTATTATTATTATTTTTTGATTTATTATTACGCTAAGAATTTTATATTACCCTTATTATTATCATTATTATTATTATTATTATTATTTTATATTATTCACTATATAATTACGACGATCGATAATTATTTGCAAACTCATCATGGGACGAAGCTAAAATAACATAAAATAGCATAAAATAACATATGACATTAGAATTTACATTAGACTTAACATAAAAATGTTTAACGATATTGATCACTTAAAATTCTATATAATATATTATAAATGTTTTATTTATTAAAATAAGGTTAAATTATATCTATATATATACATCTAATTTGTAATTTTATTTTGTCTATAATGGATGAATTGATATTATAATTTATTCAAAACATGATCTACAGCAGAGAAAAACTCTGAACAAGAATTCGTCCGAGTAATATAAGTTTGTAACGTCAGACGCGAGACTAGGTGCAGAAACAAAAATCTAATATAAATTTAAATATAACAAACCGCTAATATTCATTTTAAGCACCTATTATCTCTCATAAGTTAATTTCAATTTAAAGATTAAATGGTAATACCACTAAGTGAGAATCAGCGAGATAGAAAGAATTATATTAAAAAATATTATTAACTATTTTATATTAAAAATAAAACTATCTACTAATTTTATTGACAAAATAGTGAATAATAATAATAATAAGTGAATAATTAATAATAATCATAATAATATAATAATAATAAATAATAATCTAATTACTTAATAATAATATCTAATATAAATAATAATAATAGATAATAATAATAATAACTAATAAATAATAATATAATAATAATAATAATAATAATATAATAATAATAATAATAATAATAATAATAAATAATAATAATAATAATAATAATAAAATATATCAATCCATAATAATAAATATAATAATAATAATCACTCGAATCCGATAATAATTTTATAATAAATTTTAACAAATAAAGCGAGTAATATGTTATTAGTCTAAATCTAATCTTAATACTCTATCTAAAATGAACAGGAACACTTAATAAAAATAATATGATCAATTACCGAAAGCATAAACAGAAGAGAAAATAGATATATTTATATTAGAGTATACTATTACATATATCTAGACATGGATATAGACTATCGTACTACTCATCACAATCAATAGCTCCCTACATACATCAATAATAATAGAGACGATATACTTGTGCTATATCTGTTGTCAGAAGGTAAGGGTACTATATCACAGTTATCATTAGCACACCGAAACCGGGGGCGTCCTTTCACGAACCGTACAACCATATACGCTCAAACAAATTCTTAGTGGTAAATGAAATCCTATTGCATTTATTTGTAATTCTAAATCATTTATCGTGATAGTATGTTATAGACTATTAAATGTGCAACTATATACTCATCAGCAACAGACTTATAGGTAAAAAGAGATTGGGTTATAAACGATTTTATTATAGTCACCTATAAAGTATATATATATTATATAATATATATATATATACTACTTATATAATTAATATATATTACTACTAAGTAACGACTCAGCTCACACTATAATAAGACTTAGAGATAAATAAATGAAGATGTGATAGTAGATTGGTATGATGAATAAGTAATTACATTATACTGTATATAACGTATCTGATAATACTAGTATAATGATCATAATATATATACTATATATATATATATATATATATATAATATAATATATATATATATAATATTATATTAAAACTCTTATCATTATTGCCTATTCCACTCGAGATAAATACGCATATCAGATCAGATATATATAATGTTTTTATAAATTAATAAAAATGACTTGGATCCGATTATTTCTTGACTTATATATTGGCTGTTGTTTATGGCAAACAGATAAATATAACTATAAGAAATTGGTATCCTGATATCGACCGCGAGGAAACCGCTCATCAATTAATTATATTGAAAACCTAGGTTCTAATCATTCAAAAAAATTACTGTTATAAATCGATATTAAAGTTAAAATTAGTAAAATAATTCTTTAATGTCTCTATTCTATCGTATTTATATGAGCTCTAAATATCTCAATAAAATTAAATCAGTAAATTGTCGATGAATTTTTAGAAAAATTAGATGTATAGATTTAAATAATTTCTGGTAGAAATAGAGTAAGAATTCATTACCTCGATAGACAATAAATCGCTCATAACCAGATTAGCCAACGCAAAATTAATTAATGAGAAAACATCATAAATAATCCACAATTAGTTACATGTCTACAAATAAGATTTGAAGACTGAAAGTATTTGCAGGCTAACATAATTTTTATCATAGTCCGTAAGAGGAGACTAAACCATCCCAAAATACTTATAAACAGATTTATGAAGTAAGTTTCTCATGAGTTTCTTCACTTACTTTTCCCAAGGCTGTTTGGATTATCTAAACAACAGAGACATAACGATCTGACGAGGTCCAGGAGAGACGATAAGCGCTCGTTTTGTAGTGAGAGGAATGAGAGCAATCAGACTATCATACGAGGCTTCCGACGAGTCACAACGAAAACGCTTCAAATTTACTTGAGAAGATAGACTCGATATGGATCCCGGCTCTATATAATACTTCAGAAGAGTTGCCGCGAACAACATCTCAGTACATCATTTAGTCGGCAGATGCTCTGGAAGAGACAAAAAACGACATATGACTTAGTCAATTGTCACACAAGATATTCACAGGTTTGAACATGCAAAAATATTATATATTGTTTACTTGTCATCTCTTTTATGATAATATTACGGATATTCAGCCGTGGTATTGACATTACGAGTCATTGAATGAGCTATATATATATGTCTCACTCACGTATATGACTATATATATATATATATATAGCTCAGCTATCTTTAATATAATTATAACGGAGGTGTTCACTGATTAGTACCCTTTCTTTACTATATAAGTATAAATATATAGAGAGATATATGAGGTAAAAAGGAAATATACTACGCTTATATTATGTTGGAGTATACACGTCCAAAAAGTTTATTCACTCAAAGTTCTGGAAAGTAGAGGCGAAGAAATGGCGTTTCATCGAGTGAGGATGACGAATTTCTACTGCACGATAATTTAACGCTATTTTCGGGGCTAACGAAAAGGTGAATAAACCTTTTCAGTTCGCGAACATTCGTAAAGTTATTGAAAAATTATATGAGTTATGTGCGACGGTAGTAGTAATCATAAAGTAGACTGGAGCGGAGATAGGTATAGCGTGGTTTATGTCGATATATAACATATGATAATATATAATATAAGAACTATATAGATATAAATGATAATTTATTATATTATAAAGGCTTTTTTACCCTACCGATAATAATACTATTCACGATAATAATAAGGTTTAAGTATATTTATTCTATAATCAGGTGTATATATATCATAGTACTCTCAGTTACTTCTATAAAATATTACAAATTTTTATTTAAAATCTGGTATTAATATAAATTAAAAAAACAAGAACCTTAATGGTTACAGTCGCCTAAAACTAAATTTAGTTTTAAATAATTATTGATTAACTATTATTATATAATATACCCTCTATTATATATATCACTCTATAATATATATATAAATATATATATAATATATATATCTATATAATTTATTATATTATATATAATATTATATATTATATATATAATACCGTATTATAGAGTACTATACATAATATAAAAATTTAGACAAGGATCTATTGAGAATTATATTATATTTTACGGACTTATTTTTTATACGAAGAATCTATTTTAATATATAATATTATACCTCGAGCCTTATTATATACGAATAAGATAATAATACAATTACGATCAATTACTATTATATCTACTATATTTACAAGTTTAAACCGCTCCACGCAACATCACTCCACTGGGCCCGAGCCCCTTTTCAAAAGGAGGGGATGGGAAAATATAAAATCAAGAAAAAACCACCCCAATCCCAGCCTAAGAACAAATCTCTCAGTGAGCGCAAAGCGTGGATTTAAAGAGAGGACAGATTAATATAAGTGGAAAAACAGAAGAAGGCAAGGAGTTCCACAGAACAGTAAGTAGCTGAAAAAAGAGGGCACTACAAACGACAAGTCTGGGGTTCTCATACTCACCGCAAAATTCATGCGCGGAGCATGGCACCTCTTGTATTGCGAGGGCGACGCAATGGAGGTGGAAAGCGAGCGGCCAACTCCCCAGAGCAATCGACCGCCGTAGTACTATAGAAAAGAGATAGTGCGCCAAACGTAAAGATAGAAGGGTCAAGAGAGTTTTGATAGTAGGTGGACAGTTTATTAGTCTCTTAGCTTTAGACTCAACCCTATCCAATAGTAAGGGTGCAGCCGGAGCCCCCCCAAATGTGAGACGTACTCCATACAAGGGCGATGAGGCTCTTGTTCATATAACAGATACCAAATATTTTAACATATATCATATTATATATACAATATAGGATTGGAAATTATAATTTCAGATTATATATATATATATAAGAATAATCTATTAGGATATATTATACCTATATAGAATTGATTATTTATCAGAATATCTATTATATATATATATTGTAAGCATTATACCTATTTTTGCGAAAAAGTGGAAGGAGGCATATTAGTCTATCGAATTTCTAATACACCATCGTTGCTCAGTCCACTCTTTTGCAACGAGTTCTCTAGATGAGAGATAAGTTCCCATCAAAGAAGTTGTAATAAGCGCGAACTACGCACTACTACCCGAGGCTTCTCTGCAATTTTTTGCATTTTCGCTCTAAAATTTTATTCCTTATAGCTTGCGCTATATACCTGCAAGTATAATAACCACACCACAAACTCTTCTTTCCGCTTATCCCCCCATAGATCGCTTTATTGTTATTTAATTATTTATATTATTAGTCGTACTATTTGATGATTTCTTTGGAAACTCACCTCTAATTACTTTCTCATTATTAATTTTATTATTAATTAATTATTATTATTATTATTATTATTATTATTAAATATTATTATTATTTATTATTATTATTATTATCTCTAGCATGATATTCTCATTATTTATTTTTTTATATGATACCCTCACAACAGGACTGTGTGCAGATATTAAAAGTGATATTCAACGCCGACTTATTATAGAGCGTATTTTTTATGATGTAATAGGTCTTCTATAGATTGATTATTGTCAAAAAATGAATTCCCGTATCATATATAAACCCATCTCCGATATACGAGTATTCTTGGTACAAGAAAATAAATATTGTGTACGGTTATTAGTATATATATAATAAAAATAGGTATCTATCTAAAATTATATATATATTAATTTATATACTCATAGAATTTTAATATTTATTATGTATTATATTATATACTATATACACTATACTTAGATATTTATATTACTCATTCGAATATAACTAAAATTATTTTATATACCTAATAATGATAATAAAAAATGTATATTTGTAAATAATACATACTCTATAAGCGAGGCAAGACAGGCAGACAGAACACAGAAGTGGTAGAATAGCCAGAGAAAATGATACAAATATATATTAACTATTAATATATGCTAATGAATTTAAATCAAGAATATATAGATGATATATATAATAGTGAATTACACAAAACAAATATATACTAAAACTATCAGGGTACAACTCTCACCAAATAAAAAACCGTTCCTTTACGACTAATATATCAATCAGATTAATAGGGTATTATATATATTAATAAATTATACTAATATATAAAATAATTACACAGTTTCGATTACGTATCAGGAGGAAGAGAGAGAGTATGTGTAGAGTAGAGTAGTAGATGAGACGATGAGAGTTAGATGATGAGTGAAGGATAGCAGACGAAGAGGAGAGAGAAGTTCTAAACACGTGAAGTACAAACATTGTTCTCGTGTCGGACTTCGCCAGAGCTTGCCGTCATCATATCACTTTGTATTATGCGCTTTGGCCTCTATTGATCAATATGTCAAGAAAGATTATATGTGTATAGAAGTAGTACATGTAATCACATGTTTGTTAATCGTCCGTTTTTGTATCTATTTGCAGTACTTTTTCGATTTCAGCACTACTATGTCGAGCACACTTAAGTATAGGATATACATATGTGATAAGCAATATATGAGTTATTACTCTCATTAAGTAGTTGTGTTCTTTTGCCTCACCATTGGCGAGGAACATTTGTACTCTTTTCTGTATAATTAAATTACTTGTATCATATAAATATATTATATTATGTATCGTGATAAGCTATGATATACACTAAATACATGAGTATACTATATATAATAACAGGTTTTATTGTAATGAATATAATATATTATCGATATATCACTCAATATATATATACTAGCTTTTTTACATATATTTATATATACTAGTATATATATATATATATATATTATATCTATATATATCTCAAATATATAGATAATATATCGAGCGTAGTTGAGCGCAATAAACTCATATTTTGATATATATTATAAAGGTAGTCATGAATGATCCTGAAAAGGAAATTGGATAAAGCTAATAATTTTCTAAGATTTAATATTTATATATATATACTCAACATTAAAGACAAATAAGCACTATATATATACCATTATATATATATAATATAAATTTATTTTATATATATATATTACTATCACTAATGAGCTATATGTATATTAGCTATAGCTCAATAAATTAATAAATAGTTATTACTAATATATATATATATAATATACATATATTATATATATATATATATCGAATTTGTATATAGATAAAATAATATATATATATATATATAATATATATATATATATATATATATATTATATATATAATATATATATATCACTATATATATTTATATTAGTGAAAAATATTTGAAATTTTTATATATATATAATATATATACGTACCTACTATTACTATAATATAATATGGTATGGATTCTTATACTATATATTATAAATTTTCTTTTAAAAACATTCATTTTTTTTAAAATGGTCGAATAACTAGGATATTTTCGTATATATATCTCGATATATATATATATATCTTTTCCTACTTATTACTATATATATATATATATAAATATATATTATATATATATATAATTATTATATATTATACTATATATATAATATATATAAGGTACATAGTCTACTATATAGTACAAGTATATATATATACTATACCCGTAGACATAGAAGAACGATAATATCAGTCGGCGAGCGTGGATTTTCCAGCAGTCCATCGCCTCAGTTCCCTCTTCCCTCTCATTTTCGTCATTAAGAAAAGAACGCTAATCTTTCCAGTCCTTTATCGTCATACCATCTTAAACCTCTTATTCTATATCACTATAAATTATACTAATCATTTAGGAGAATAAGTATATAAAAATTATATAAAATTTTATGAATGATTATATACGCGATATATTTAATAATAATATAGGATTAGTTTGTAATCAAACCATACCTTATAAAATAATATAGATATAGCGATACCTGTACGAATATTCAGACCAATAAATATATTCTTCATATATATATATACCTAAGTAGAGTTATCGATAAAATATATTTTCTAATATAATATATAATAATATATATATATATAGTTCGCTCCAATAATCGGCTGTGGATGTGAGTCCACGGTGCGCGAGTTTCTTTTCCCTTCTCCTCTGTATTTCTTTTCTGTTATCTCGTTGGTGTTCCTCGCGGTTTCTCGTAGCATTATACTTACTATATTATCTGCCCCTCACTTTTGAGGATCTTACTCACAACTTGCACCGTCTAACTGGATTTCCCACTCCATATGCCGATGACTCGACCTTCATTCTCAAACATTCATATTCATACATTCTGTCTTTCCCCTTCGCTTACTGTAACATCTACAATTGAGCTCCATCTCGTCTTACAGTGCTTTCACAAGATATACTAGTCATACGCGCTGAATCTGGCATAGAATCTCGTCTCGGGATTGCTGCGCTGTGCTCCCGTCTAAACGTTGTTCTTCGAACATTCAATTCTTTAAAAAACTCAACTTCTACAAATCTCCCTCTCTAAGACACCTATACTAGGCTTTCCTCATCATTCGTTGTCGAGGGACGGTTTATCTCAAATGTTCGCGTCTCATCCCGCTCTCTGACAATTAGTTCGACCTACATGTGACGTGGCGCTTAACGTGAAGCACAAAAAATGATCTTGGTAATACTCGGCAATCATCAAGACGGTTGCTCGAGAGAGGCGGGCCTCAAAGAAACCAGTGGGAGTTCTGTTTTAGCCGCGCTAGACGACGAACTTTTTTCTATATCTCTGTACTTTTGCATCAAAGTATTACTCCGAGTCATAATACCAGGTCTCATCGCGCCCTGCGTGTGTAACTTGGAGTACTGTCTCATCGAATCTGGGAGTGGGCTCTGGTTTCACCAGGATTTCTTGTGAGAATCAGTGCGCTCGTAGTCAACGAGCCAAAACGGCCTTATAAACTGCCTGTAACCTCAATTCACTTGAACCTCTATTCTTTACGGCGTGATGTGGCACGTCAGCGAGGCTAAATGGGCGTCTTCATGGACCACGCGCGGGTTCTTGTAAACACAGAAAGTGCAGATCGACGAGAATACATTGGTCCTTAAAAGAGGTTTAAGAAGATCCGCCACCTTCGGAGAGTAAACCGGGACCACCGCGTTGAATCTCGTGGTTTTGTCGAGCGACGCGAACTTTTTTCGTTTCTCGTTGGAGGCGGTATTCAATATCTTTTGGCTCACTATCGGGTATATATTTTTTTTATCGCTTAGCTTCGCTCGAAGCTTCCAGGGGTTTTCTTGAGTGGCGCCGTCTATCACGGCCGATATCGCAAAACCGGTGATGGGGAAGTATCCGAGAACTGTTAATTTCCCCAATTCAATAACTTGAGCACCCGGCGCCACTCGAGAGAGCTCCGACAGGTGTTGCAGCTGACGTGGAACACTTACCGTGGATCGAACGTTCACGACGCCGCGTAACACCTGGGGTCGCTGGGTAAACCAACTCGCATACCCATCCCCTGTAGCGCAAATGGGTGTATCTCGGATATTCTAGGTTGCTTTCCTGAACCGAAGTTCTCCTCGTAGTTTGATTAGCTAGGTTAAGAATACTCGCAGCGTCTGGAGTCCGAAATTTGCGGCTACTAAATCATTCTCTTCTAAGACTCTCCAGTTGTTTCTTTTCTGTTGCGCAGAATGCTTAGCCAATCCTTTTCATGATGGATCTCTTCCTGCCTGAGACGAGCTCTGGTAAAAGGCTACACCTCCTCACTCAACTAATCCTACAAGCGTATGATTTAGTGCATATCTATTATCTTCGCCGTCGAAATGTTTAGGCTCTAGCGGAAGATGTTAGACTGAGGCGCCTGCCCCCTGGCCCGGCGCACTCCCTCGAAAATCACGAAAGCAACTCCTGCGCGAAGTGAGTGTAGAGGTGAAACTTAACCCCAGACTGACACTGTATATAATATCTAGTAGATACAATCTGATTCTAAATCCAATTTATATTATCAGTGTAACTCGATCACTCACTACTCCTGTCGGTCTTGAAGAGTCTTTTATTTTTATTAACAATTTCTTCTTCGATAATTAATAAGGAGAGAAACTAAGAATTGACTCACCACATTCGCATACCAAATGATTAGTTATATAATAACGCTGATTACGGTGTCGTGCATTTTGCGCTTCTCGAAAAGCATTACTTTTTCGTAGGTTCGAAACTGAATAATTCGTTCGACGATGCGTGAACGCCAACGACGAAATGTTTTATTCAAAAGTTTCTCTAGATCAAAATTGCTCCCTTTTTGAACTATTTCGAGACGCAAAGCGTGGCGTTTATTCGATTTGAGCAGATCCATTTTTAGCGAAGATGCGAGAGATTCCGGAACCATCCGAAAATACACGAACTCTTCGAGCGTGTAAACCTTAGAAATTTTCTCGTAAACGGAGTATCCGTGGGTGTCGTAGTCCTCGAGAAGCGGTCTCAAATATCCTGGCGGCGAAAATTCCACGAAATCGTAGCCGTCTTCGCTCATCGTGACGTTATTAGAGGTGTCATTTTTTATCGACCATATGTCTGTAATAGATATCGGCGACGCGAATTCCAGAATAGCATCGCGAGGTTTACCGTTATGGCCGAGGACTTCGTAGATGTTGATTTTCACCGACGCCATGGAAAAATGCCTTAAACGCCACTCCATCCTTTGAGCGCGAGCGTATTTGGCAAACTTGGACGAAAAAGAAGGTCGATTGGAAACGGTCAGGGCTTTTACTAACCCTTATTATACAATATTGTTTTAGGTTTTTAAAATAATGAATTACACTAAATTGTAAACAGGGTAAATATAAATTTCGAACTAGAGAAATTTTTAATAAAATTTAGATAAAAGTCACGAGAGAGAGAAGCTATTTTGCATCATAACTTAAAAGAAAAACAACCACAATAATAATAAGCTATCATAATAATTGAATTCATTTTAGAAATTCTCGGCTCACTACTCTGGTTTAGAAGTAAAACTCTTTACATCCGGGGGACGACAATGACACGTCATTTTATACGCTACGAAACATATTATAAGGTTTTAGGCGGGCTTAGATCTTTGCTCCTACCCTTACTGTCGACGACTCGAGATATAGAGTGTGTGATATATCATTTCGTATCGATTCACCTCCGTAATTATGTACTCGTAGAATAATTGATGGCTCTGTGGTATGGTTTGATTTTTCGCTGAACATTTGGTATCTAGACAATTTGCGGTGTGTGGCACGATTGTTTGTTATTAAGTGCATTACTCAACACTACGTTTAATTTTATAAAAAAATAATTATTTAAGTAAAAATTATTACATAAAATAATAATAATGATTAAAAAGTTTTATAACTCGCTTAGAAATAGTACAAAGGAAGAGAGGAAGGATAAAAAAAGAAAGAAAGCAAGAAAGAAAGAAAACAGACCGCATTCGGATAGCAAAAAAAAAATTTTATTCACCCAAATATAAAAAAGAAAAAAAAGGCTCTTACTCCACACCACTACAATTCGTAACATGATTTACGGGAAACGAGAACGAGTATTTTCCATATATATTATCGATTATTATAGGTAAGACAACAGACTAGCCCGCTACCTTATAAGTTGACGTAAAAAATGACGTCATTCGTCGCCCGGTGTAAAGAGCCTATTATCTCTCTAAGATTCAAGCCAAGCTAAGGCAGCGAGAATTTTCTAACATGCATCCTTCATTATTATTATAGCTATTATTATTGTGGTTTGTTTTTCTCTTTTAATTTATGATGCAAAATAGGCTTCTTTTTTTAACTTTTATCATTTGGCAAGTGGGGTCCATTTTGATCTAGTATTCTTTTAATGATTAGAAATTTCAAAATATAAATAATATAAAAACACCAGAAAAGAATAATTGAGTGTAGGTAGGCTTATTTACCGCCTACATGGCATATATTATAAGAGCCCCTGATTATTGTACTATTATGCTTTCTAGTGAATTTATAACTTTTAAGGATTTATTCAGATTCCTCATGCACCGTTATTGCGAAGTCACTAACTTTGTTTAAGGATATAAAAATATTAATTATATTTATTCTATTACTCTATCACGGTTTCGAGTCAGCATTCAGAGAAATCTACGCTCGAATTCCGTAAATAAATGCGATATAAATAAGCAGACGAACCTCGTAAATTCAGTCAATATTTATATACGAGACGTATAATATATATATATATATATATAATATATATATATAGTATATTAATAATATATCATATATAATATAATTATTATATATATATATATATATACCGAAGAATAGGGAAATAAATTACATATATACCTAGATCACGTATATTTGATATTATCAATTATATATTATTATTTTTATTTAAAATCTGAGGGATCTTCAACTAATATTTGCAAAGTTTTATCCTGTAATTCACGTAACAGTTCTTTATTTCCTCTGATTTTATCCAATAATTAATATTATTATATGCAAATTGTTTTACTATTACGCCATATAAGACAATATACTATGAGCTTTATTAATTCTTTTAATATATATAAATTTACTATTTATATATCTAGTATATATACTCTTTACTCCGTACTAAAAACTACTAAATTACTCACTGAGAATATTTCACTTAGTTTACTATATAGTATAATAATATTTTTCGTTTTTTACTCTATACTACATATATTAAACCGTATATATATAGTACTATATGCTAATATAATTTAATCTTTATATATATTATACGTTTATGTGGTTCTAGCTACACTTTATACAGTTTTGTCCACCGATATTGGCTTTGAAGACTTCTTACTTCTCCAATCGCGAGCATAGAAGACAACGAACCTCATTACATGGGGAGGTTGAGAGGGAGGTCGACGGTGATAAGAGAACAATTATTAAAGAAAATATTAACACAATCATGGCTCCCTAAATATTGTTCCGTCTATAGAACCCATCCTCTAACGCAGATGAGCCTAGACTAAGAGAAAATCGAAGGAGAGCACACTAAGGCTTTAGGCTGCTGAGCCAGCTGGCCTGAGGGAGATTAATTCAGCCCAGTGTTGTTGATGCTGCCTTTCATAACACACGATAGCGCTTCGGTGTGGTGATTCACGGTACGCAAAAAGACGCCTTTTTTAATACATTTTTTCCTTCACTTCGCATCGGAGACAGATGTGGCCGGTTCGTGCGGCGTCATAGTGCCGGCGTGGGAGAATATATAGTATCAGGTTTTTTACGTGCACCATACCTCGCAAAATAGAGCTCTGGTAGTTCATCCATATCAATCAGAGTATTCCATATAATACTCGGTCGGCACGACTCCAGCGGAGTCTCCGACGGGCATGAAAATCGCTTCGCCTACGAGGCGTCGTAAAGGTGGTGTGTACGGCTCAGAGAGAGATTAACACCTTTTCTTTCCTTCGGCGAAAAAAGCCTGCCGAGTCTCTGTGAGTACCCCGTTAATGACGATGAAAGTAAGTAATAATACGATCATCACGTCCGAGAGTAACAGACATACGCACGCGATTTCAAGTGGACGTTGGGTAGAAATTGAAATACACTCAGGTCACGATAGATGTATTATTATAGACCCTAGTTATTTTCGGCACATTCGCTGTTACCTGACTTTGCCACCCCATCGGCTTCAAAAGTCCGCGGTGAGTAAATCCAGGAGACACACCCGTTATTAGATATAGAGACGAGAGTTCGCGAGCTATGCTGAAAGCCGACACCCCATACAAGGGCGGATGAAGACCACTTGTATAGCTGGAGTAATGAGAAAGAGGAAAAAAATCTCGCAGTCCTAAACAGCACTCCCAGTTTTCCTTTGAGGCCGCCCCTCGAATAATGTGAGCACAGCTACAGTCGCGACGTTTTTATAGACTGTACACGCATCTCTCTCAGCTGTCGAGAACGTATACATTCTCTCTATTTTTAGTTTACGTTCTTTTAGTGTACAAGGTATTGTTTTTATATGAATAAAAGGAAAGAACGAGAGAATCCGGAGTGTTATCTCGGAGAATATAAGAGATATTGGAAAGTTAGAAGGTGTCTTAGCAGGAGTGGATCGATTATGTGTATCGAGCGGTTGAGACTCTTTTTCGGTTAGTCAAAGAAGGCGGGTGCACAACCTTGCACAAAAAGTGTCATTGTGAGATGTACGACCCACGGGAAAATTCTACTCCGATACATGCGAGGAGAGTCAGAGGAAATGCAAATTAAGACGAGAGGCATATTTTAGATATGAGATTAAAAGTAAATGTTGTGTATGCAGCAACTCTGAAATGAGTTGAAAGAAGGACTGAAGGGTCGATGTTCATCGGACAGACGAACGAATTCAGAGAATAAGATGTGGTCTCAGCTCAGAAGCATCATTAATAGAAAATAGTAAAAGAGGATTATATGAAAGATGATTACGCAGATAAGACAAGAACCTGAGGACACCACTATTAACAGAAAAGAAGAAGAAGAAGTCGACCCATCACAGAGCGTAAAACGCCAAGTCCCCGATATTCAAAATGCGATACTGAACAGAGACCTTCCCAGACGACTCATCACTACGACGACCACCGTCGCCGCTGATAACTACGTATACGATCACATATATATACGCACGAGTCGTCCTGCGATATACGTGATATACGATTCCTATACTACAGTTTATATATATATATATATATAACAATATTTACGTATTATAAATACTAAGGCGATAGCAATACCATATAACAAATTATTTCTACATATATAATATAATACCGGTAAGGGTAAACGGTGGTAGCTTACCTCATTAATTTATATATCTCCTTATATATATATATATATATATATATATATGTCTATTCTCATTCGTAATAAAAAGGTGAATTAATATATATTCATTCTGATACCTATGTATCGTTACTTTTAGAAGTATACGTATCACTAATAGTGACGAAATAGGGAACGGAACTGAGAGTCCGCATGGACTCCCCTGGAAAATGGCTGACGCGATCGCCAACTGATTATTATTGAACATCTCTCACGATTCGTCATTATTTAAACTATATATAGCGATCTGAGGAAAATAAAACAGATACTCCAGCTATTGCGATATAATCTATAGTTACGGGTGGATACTTTAGCGGTGGTAGTGTTTATCGTAGTAAGGTATTATATATTACTATATTTATATAATTATTTTTCTTAAAACTATAAATTATAATATATATATATTTAATATATATTATATAGTACATCTATATAGACATAGTATCGTTAAATATGACTCGCGATTTATGAAATGAAATAATTTATTTATATAACGTCAGTATCGAATCCGTTAGTGTGTTATTTCCATATATACCTATCGACTATATATTAAATAAAGACTATATATTAAAAAACCATCATATATATAATATATATATATATATATATATATATATATATAATATATATACATATACTAAAATTAATTAGAAGGTGGTATGTAGGTATAGGAAGGCATAAACTCATACAGTCGAACTACCTACTATCATAATACGATATGCTAATTTTTATGTAGATTTATATATCTACTTATACTCACTCATCACGGTCACTATATCCATTTATATTCATTATCGCTAGTATTATTCGACCTTTTATTACCTTCTATAGTTACGTCTCAGAACGATATTACATACGTAGAAATAATTGTATAAAGTTTATTTGTTGACATCACCTATATATATATATATATATATAGTACTAATCCGATTAGTTATATATATACTTATTGTCCGAAGATTACGTAGCGCCGTATAATAATTATTATATAATTGAACGATATGTTATAAAACCAATAAATATAGTCTATTTAATATAACGTGTGAGTTCACGGTTGATGACTCACCCAAAAGTAGGAGGATATATAATACCCTATGTTAGTTCAAAGGATGGGACGCAGCCCTTTTATTTCCTAGCGCTCTCTTATAATATATATTACGTACGATAGATGAATAACGTATTAACGAGACTCAATGAGTAGTCATTTGCTTTATCGAGTAATTACAATAGAAAGTAGTCCAGGACCGAGAAGAGCAAATTATATCGTATACCGAGAGATATTATATATGTCTTAAGCTCAGTAATTATATATAGTCAGATTATCACTAGTCTGACCCATTCATGTAATACATAAAAATTATACCATCCGAGAAATATATATCAAATAAACAGCAGATTAGCGTCAGCAGTGAGAATATAATACTCGTTAATGTTTCTTTTTAATATTTTCTGTCAGTTCACACGGGAGCTGCGGCTAGCCTCGATTCTTATATACTTCTCACATCGCCGCCGGTATAGACGTAAGTATATTCAATTTGTGACCGTTATTTATATTAGTATCTATATAGAATACTAAAATTTTAATATATAAATAGTTGCTAACGATACTGAGTCGCGGAGAGTGGAGCTAAAAAGAAATTAGTACTTCTTTTATATTACATACTGGTATTTTCTCACACGAATTGAGACTGAGCACAGATAGCCATTATATATTAAAGGGGTATTCTTTCTCTGTTCCTAATGCAAAAGCACAGTACTTACTCTCGGAGCGGCTAACGAACTCACATTTCTTTTACCTCTAGCACACTTTGAGTAGCCAACGTCTGTTTCTTATCACAAAGTTTCACAATAAAGTATGCAAAGTAGATGTTGAGATCGAAACGTACTGTACAAAGATACAAAACGACGATTAACAAACGATTTATTACATACACTGTTCACATCAAATATTTTCTTGACAATGAATACAAACCAAACGCATAAACATAAATATCTCAGTGGCTTAAATGAAGAAACCTGTGCACGAATGGAAACAGCGCAACGAGGATGTATGTGTGATATACACATTGTTATCACGTGGTCTTTCTTAACCTCTCCGCACCGTCATCATCTTCTCGTTCTCTATCTCCATCTCTACATCTCTATCTCGCAACCTATCTCGCGTTGTTAGTCTCTACGAAACTTATGCTTACTAACCTCTCTCCGTCATCTCTATCTACTGATCTTTATATATGTACTAGCGTCTAATATATAAGTACTGAATATACTGTGATCTCATTTAGACGATATTTATAATTAGCTTCAAAGATATTAACTGTAATATTTGTTTTTCGAGTTCCTCGTCGAAATTGCACTGCCAAATCAGATCTATCGCGCCAAATTTACTTTCGTTATCCGCAACCCTGCGCGAGATGGCGCCCCATACATCTGTATGTTTGCACCCTCGCACTCTCACTGCTCTGCCTGTCTGTCTCTTTATATATCATTACTATATTTATATAGCCGATAACCTCATAAACTAGTGATTAGCGCTATATTAACTGACGTTATAGAAACGACTCAAGGTATCAAAAAGTTTTATTTACGTTTTTATCTTTATACCAAATAATAACCAAATAATATTTTTTCACCTATTATCTTACTCTATGTACGTATATCTAGACTCTATATAGCCGTGATCTAACTTTTTATATCTCTACCATTTTTGTATGTGAAACATTTTTTCTCTTTTTTACAGAACACGCTACGTGATAGATATATTGATCAATGGAAAGGTTCATTTTGACGATGTCAGACGTATATAAATTACATGTCTTCAGAAATACTTAAAAACTGTTGTATACAACACCTCGGATTTCCTTCATCTGCAGGTTCCTGTGTGTGTTAATTAATAATACTCAGTCTAATTTAAAATGGTTACTAGCACGAAAATTAATAATAAATAATATAATAATAATAATAATATTAATAATAATAATAATAATAATATATATATAATAATAAATTAATAATAATAGATAAGTAATAATATATTA
>JABUQX010057323.1:5000-7500 GCA_015478945.1 Trachelipus rathkii
AAGTTTGTGGAATATGCCACAAAGGCGGCCACGATTCCAGCTCTTGTTATTCTGCCCAAAATGGAAACAACAGATTTCCGCGTAATCGGCATTATTATGATAATAGGTTTAACCGCGATAACAAGACAGCGGAGAAAAGATGGCACGCCCCAAGAAAAGAAATACACAATGCTGCCGTTACAATTGATAATCCTATTAACAAAGGGGACTTTGCAGCGGCATGTCAAATTGTGGAAGACAATGAGTGCGTTGACGTGAGCAAAATGGTAAAGGACGGCATGTTGCACGTCAATGGAAAGTCTATCCCGTTATATCCATGTCATGTCAGGATGATTCAAATGTCAGACATTCCCTCATGCCCGTAACAAATGGTTCTATAAATGGCGTTGATGTATCAGTACTTCGTGATACAGGGTGTAGTGGCGTAATTGCAAGAAAGAAGTTCGTGAAAAACCATCAATTCACAGGCAAGATCAGAAAAATGCTTCTGATTGATAACACCCTTAGGACGGCCCCTGAAGCAAGAATTTGGATTCGCACTCCGTTTTATACGGGGTACGTCGAAGCTTTATGTCTGAACGACGCCTTATATGATTTAACATTGGGAAATATCCCAGGCGCGCTAGGTCCGGAGACAATAGGTTACGAAAATGATGATAAAATTAATACCGACAAGGATACATCCATTGTTAAAGTTACTTGTGAAGCAGAAAATGCTATTGAAAATAAAAATGATACCAACGTGGACACATCCATTGTTGAAGTTACTTGTGAAGCAGCAAATGCTATTGAAAATAAAAATGATACCGACGTGGACACATCCATTGTCGAAGTTATTTATGAAGCTGAAAATGCTATTGGAAAAAATAATGATAAAATTAATGCCGACGTGGACACAACCATTGTCGAAGTTGTTTATGAAGCTGAAAATGCTATTAAAAAAAATAATGATAAAATTGATGTCGGCAATGACACATCCGTCGCCGAAAAAAATCATGAAACTGAAACTGCTACAAAAGATAGTAAGACAGTGGAAAATTTGAATGGAAATCTCCCATTCCAAAATCAAGAAAACTCCTCACATTCAAGCTGTTTTGGAGCCAGTATTAATGAGACAATAAAGTCTGAGGTGACAGCAGTGATGCCTGAGGGTGTTAATAGTAAATTAGTGGGAAGAGTGTTCCAGTTAACACCAGTGGAAGAAGAATATGAAAGGAAGTCGAAAGAAGAGAAAGCGTCTCAAACTGAGGCGTCATCTGAAGATCAGCTGACCACTCCTTTGGAAAATATCCAAGATGAAAAGGATGATGCAAATGAAGTAGTACCTGAAGAAAATAAAGAGAAAGGGAAGGAACTTCAAAACCATGAGAAGAATGGTTTAGTAGAGACTGCAGAAACGTTAATCAATGATGCTCTTTCTTCTCCTCTCGCTCAAGAATCTCGTGCAGTGAAGAAAGATTTTGAACTCTCTGTAGTTAACCAAGAGGAAGTTGCAGTGACAGCTCCCACTCCTCATTCTCCACCAGGAGCAGAAGATGCAAAGGATTATGCACCAACAAAATTTAGGACGTTTAGCCAGCCAAAGTCCAGCCGCTTCTTTCTGGATGGCCAAGAGAACTGGAATAGAGGAATGATCAAAGGCTGTTTGGAGAAGAAGAACATTGAAATTGGAAAACTCCAAACCTTCGTTGATACAAAAGAGTTTGCCATCTTGATTGCTTCCATGGCAATGTCGAAAGGCCAAGATGAAGAACAAAACGGACCAAACAGAGGAACGATCCCGAAGATCGAGGAAATAAGAAACTCTTCAGCGTGGATGAAAGCAATGGCACAGTACAAATATCGTAGGAAAGACTTGTACTCTTTTCAGGCGAAGATATCCATGACGTTCTTTTCAAGACGAAAGATGTCACGTCACTTTGTCTTCTTAGGAGGGGCGTGTGTCAAGTTATCTTGCCTGAAGGCCATGGTTTCTCAATTGTGAGATTCACTAGTTTATTTATTTAATTTTGGAAAGACTATTATTATTGATTTCGCTATTATTTATTTAAGTTTAGAATATTTCATAATTCACTCAATTTTATTATTTTATAAAAGAAGATTTATTTTGGCAAATTGAAATGTATAAAAATATTAGCTTGTAATACGATAGGAAGATAATTAATTTTAGACTTATCAAGTTAAGAATTGATACTATTATTTTAGTTAATTGCTATATTTAAGATACTGCCAAAGACTATAAAAAGGCAGAGATTTTATGATAAGGGCTTTTTGCGTTTCGTACTATCGTTCTTGAATCTTGTGATCGGTATTTCTTTTAATATGATTTATGAGTAAAACTCCTACTTTTATCTTGACTGTTTTGTAAACCTACACAGCTTCCAGAACCTTTTGATTATTCTTATTGAAGTTTGGACCTGATATTCAGCAAAGTTTAAAAGGATTTATTATTGTTCAAACCCCTAGACAACAAACTATTTATTGATACTGAACCCGCGTG
>JABUQX010057323.1:15000-17500 GCA_015478945.1 Trachelipus rathkii
ATAAAGTGTTAACTATACTTTCTGATACAACCAAATTTAAAGTCATAAACGAAAATTGCCAAAAAATCATATGTTCTATTGAAGATAAATTAAATAGATTGCTAAGAAAATTAAAATGTTCTAACAAAATTGATGATAGTACTTTCTCTTCTCTTTATTCCTCGGGTGCCAAACCAGGAATATTGTACGGATTACCAAAAGTACATAAACCTGACTGCCCGGTCCGTCCAATCTTATCTGCTATTGGCACTGTTAATTACAACCTATCAAAATTTTTCGTTCCAATATTAGAAAATTTAACATCTAATGAATATTCAGTAAAGGACACTTTTTCCTTCGTCAATGAAATAGTTAACTTTCCAAATGCCAATAATTATTATATGGCAAGTTTCGACGTTCAAAGTTTGTTTACTAACGTGCCATTAGATGAAACTTTGGAAATTATATTAAATTCATTGTTCAGAGATTCATCTACAATACATGGTCTAGACAGACAAAGCTTTAAGGAGTTACTATACATTTCATCAAAAGATATTATATTCATGTTTAATGGTAAATTTTATAAACAAGTTGATGGTGTCGCTATGGGCAGTCCTTTAGGTCCAACTCTTAGTAACATCTTCATGTGTTTTTATGAAAAAATTTGGCTAAATGAATGTCCACTAGATTTCAAACCTATATTTTATAGGAGGTATGTGGACGACTCCTTTCTTCTTTTTAAGTCTGAAGATCATGTTGATAAGTTTTTGCAATATGTCAACTCTAAACACCCGAATATAAAATTCACTGTTGATGTAGAACAAAATAATTCTTTGGCATTTCTGGATATCAATATATATGCAAGGATAACAACAAATTTCACACCAGTGTCTTCAGAAAATCTACTTTTACTGGATTGACGACAAAATTTTATTCTTTCATTCCTCATATTTTTAAAATCAACTTAATTAAAACTCTTTTTGAAAGGATACAAAATTTCGTCATCTTATGTTAATTTTACAAAAGAACTTGATTTCCTGAAAACATTATTTCTGAAGAATGGGTTCCCAGAATTTATTATTGACTCAACTTTTCGAAAATTACTTTCAGCAAAATTTAAAGACAAATCTCAAGCTAAATTAACAGCTCCTAAAGATATTTTGTATATGAGGTTGCCTTTTCTGGGGAGAATGAGTTACGAAATTCGTCGTAAAATTGACGTAGTTTTAAAAGCAAACTTTCCACAGTTTAAATTTAGATTTATATTTTCGAGTGAAAACAAAATTAGGAAATATTTTAAATTTAAAGATAAACTCCCATTACCTTTATGCTCATCAGTAATATATCATTACAAATGCGGTGACTGCGATGCCACCTATATAGGAAAGACAATACGAAGCCTTTCCACACGTATTGCTGAGCATAAAGGTATTTCATTTAGGACTCTAGACCATTTACATCATCCTCCCTATTCAGCTATAAATGCTCATGCTCTTCAGGAGGGCCACCATATACAGGATACCAATTTTGGAATATTGTCCCAAACTGAGGAACCCGATCTTCAGTTGTTAGAATTCTTGTATATTTGGCATCTCAAACCGACCTTAAATGAAAATCTAAATTTTAACAGCCTTTTAATACTGAAGTGAGATTTTGTTTAAATCAAGAACTCTTTACTGCATAATATTGAAATCATTAATTTATCTGTATGATTTATTTATTTTAACTTTATATTATTTTAATTATTATTAATTTTATTTAATATTTTTGTTTGAAATTTTATCATTATATTGTAAGCCTTGAAAATGGGAAGAAGTATTCTTACCCGAAACTAGTCGGCTAATAAATTATTTAAAATGTTTAAATTTGTTTTGGTAATACTTGCTATTATATATATATATATATATATATATATATATATATATATATATATATATATATATATATATATATATATATATATATATATATATATATATATATATATATATATATATATATATATATGATACTGTACTGTGACTACCGAGGTACATAACTTAACCTAACCTAACCTAACAACCTAAATTAATTTTCATTATTATACCAGTTTGTGATCAGGAAACTTAGGAGGTTATGGAACTACGCTAGCCTTGTGAGGTGGTTGAATATATCCTCACTAGTTACAGTACAGTATCGACAAATAGTGCCTATATATATATATATATATATATATATATATATATATATATATATATATATATATATATATATATATATATATATATATATATATATATATATATATATATATATATATAAATCTATATATATATATATATATATATATATATATATACCCAGACAAGTTATGATTTTTTTTTGACAGAGAGAGAGGAGAGACCTTTCTATTCTAGGGAACGGTGAAGTTTTTGTGTATTGTTTCTTTTTTTTTTTAGTTGGTTTGGAAAGTATACTATATGTTTATACTAAATTTTAATAATTTCCAATGGTAACAGATATGTGCTAAAAAATTATGCAA
>JABUQX010057323.1:32500-33552 GCA_015478945.1 Trachelipus rathkii
ACTTTCAGAACATTGAAATCGGTACACAACGTTACTACTCTCACCATCCGAAAGCGCTTCACGAGTAGAGAAGCTCGAGCTCAGTTTCAATGGCTTATAGTAAGATCTTAATATAAGCTTCCTCCCGTCTTTTGCTTTAATAATGTTCTTATCAAAAATTATTTTAAATGTTTTCTTCCTCTTTTTTCTGACTAATATTTTCAGTTTTATAATATACTAAGAGCTTATCTTTTTCATTTTCATTGATAGTATTGGCGAATAAATTATTTAAAGTGCGCTTTATAGTTTTCTCTATAATATGAAGCGCTTTCAGATGGTGA
Organism: Trachelipus rathkii; assembly: GCA_015478945.1. Lineage (NCBI taxonomy): Eukaryota > Metazoa > Arthropoda > Malacostraca > Isopoda > Trachelipodidae > Trachelipus > Trachelipus rathkii. The sequence continues at coordinate 32,821 of JABUQX010057323.1, forward strand.
GAGTAGTAACGTTGTTTACCGATTTCAATGTTCTGAAAGTGGATGGTACAGCCGTTATATTGGAATCATCAACGGAATAACCCTCAACAATGAAGAATGGTCGCAGAGCAGTAAGTATAGCCGAGTAAAATATTTTCAAACAATATTAAGGAAGAAACCACAAAAATCCGGATAACAGCATAAAAGATGGCTTCTCCATCATAACAAGAAAAAAAGATTTTTATGAATTGCGCCTCGGGGAATCTTTGCTCTTAAGGAAACATATACCAGTAATAAACATAAAATATAAAATGAAAATGTCCAAATTTAAACAATTTTTTAAATAACAAAAAGTCAACGTAGGTTAACTTTTCTAACTTTTAAAATTATTAATTTTAGTTATATATTTTTGTTATTGGTTTAAACAATATTTATATTATCAAAATTGTTAAAATGAAATAATATAAAAAAAAAATAAACTTTTATCTGAAATTTACTAAGTTTACGGAACGAACGCTTGGTACTGTTATTAGAATCAATAGTTTTATTTTATTACAGGATAAATACTAAGAGTTTTTCTGTAGACAGATAATACTTTAGGAGGCTTGAAAAAAGCAACATAAACATATCGTTAAAATAAGGGAAAAAAGATATTGAGTTTTTTAGAAATATTATTATTATTATTATTATTATTATTATTTATTATATTATTTATTATTATTATTATTATTATTATTTTTATTATATTTTATT
>JABUQX010057324.1:0-2500 GCA_015478945.1 Trachelipus rathkii
TAAAATAGTAGCTAGAGTAGTTAAAGAAAAAAAGCAGAGAGCAAAAGGTAAAGCAGATAGTTAAAGCAGTAAAGTGAGATAAAGCAGTAAAGCAGATAGTTAAAGCAGTAAAACAGTAAACAAAAGCATACTAACCCAGGTGTTAGGTAACACCTCTATTGATTTACTGATTTACCGCTTTAAGGTATGTAATGTTAATAAATATATGAGTTAAAGCAGTGAAACATAAGAAAGTTAAACAGTAAAGCAGAAAGTTAAAACATTAAAGAGCAGTAAAACAGTAAAGCAGAAAGTTAAAGCAGAAATAGAGTTAAAGCAGTAAAGCAGAAAGTTAAAGCTGTAACAGAATGTTAAAGCAGTAAAACAAGAGTTAAAGCAGTAAAACAAAAACAAAGGCACAATCCCCTAGGGTGTTAGGTAACACCTCTTATTGATTTTGCTGATTTACTGCTTTATGTATGTAATGTTAATGTTTTTAGTAAAATTTCGTATGTAGTAAAATAAAATGATTTTATATCAGACACCTTGCTTTTTCTTCTTACATACAATTTTTAAAAATTTATAAATTAAAAAGTATTAAGTAAAGTATTAAGTAAAAATAATGTTAATAAATATATGTGTTAAATAATAGGGCTCTGTAATGAGTTACAGTTTTAGGTTCGCGAAAATGTTTTTAACAAAAATGTTTAAGTATGAAATAAAATGAGTCAGACTGTAGTATATTTGAAAGAAATTCTTGAAATGTTTAAGGAAATAAAAATGAATGGACTCATATTATATATATTTTGTCTGTGGAATATTGTGTCTATATATATATTTCATACGCGCGGAAATCGGGCGCCGCTCGATTCTGCGGCCGGCGTCCCAGCCATGGCGTCACGCCTCGCGGCGGCGGAACGCGGTGCGGGTCGCCTCGGCGGAGGCGAGTTCGTGCGCCATCACGCGGACGGCGCACGCTGCGCCCTGTGATAGCTATAACTAGGAAGGCATTACGACAACTGTTCTTTAATGTAGTAGAGATGAGCTATCAAAGATGATTTCATCAAAGATGAATCATCAATATAGATGGTATCAAAGATGACTTCATCAAAGATGAGTCATCAAAGATGAACCTTCAAAGTTGAGGCATCAAAGTTGAGGCATTAATGCTGAGGCATCAAAGTTGAGGCATCAAAGTTGAGGCATCAAAGTTGAGGCATCAAAGCTGAGGCATTAAGATATCGAGTGTGTGTGTGTGTAAGTGTATCTGTGATGGTGAATGCAAGTGTATATGGTTTAATGTGCGTCTATGGAGAGTGTAAGTGCTTATAAGCGTCCTAGTGTTTATTAGTGTCATAGTGAATGTGTGTATAAGTGTGATAGAGAATGTTATATATATATATATATATATATATATATATATATATATATATATATATATATATATATATATATATATATATATATATATATATATATATATATATAGGCTATAAGTGGTAGAAAAATACTAACTCATAGTAGGAAGCATCCTAGCAGCTTGTAATATACACCATTCGAATCCTCATACCTTATTACCTAGGGGTAGATACCCATATTAGGGCTATTCGGGGCTCAGGGGAGGCTAGAAAAGGCTTGAAAAAAGTGGCACTCAGTTGGCACTCATTGGCACTCACTTGGCACTATGTGGCACTCACTTGGCACTCATTGGCACTCACTTGGCACTCATTGGCACTCACTTGGCACTCACCTGGCACTCACCTGGCACTCACCTGGCACTCATAGAATACTCATAGAATAATCATAGAACACTAATAGAACATCACTAGATACTTCTTACGGTGGTTGAGACCACCAAAGCTGTACCATCAATAAATCTGAGCCATCAAAGATGACCAGCAAAGATGACGTCATCAAAGATGACGTCATCAAAGTTGAGTCATAAAAAAGCTGAGCCATCAAAGTTGTAGGGGCACGTGTAGGCTAGGTATAGTGGGCTAGGTGAAGGCTGGGTGGAGTCTAGGTGTAGGTGTGGGTGTAGGCTATGTGAAGGTGGAGTCTAGGTGTAGGTGTGTGGGTGTAGGCTACGTGAAGGCTGGGTGGAGTCTAGGTGTAGGTGTAGGTGTAGGCTATGTGAAGGCTGGGTGGAGTCTAGGTGTAGGTGTAGGTGTAGGCTATATGGAGGCTGGGTGTAGGGGTACTGCAAAATTGTGGCAAAAATGACCCATGGTATATGGCATGGTCAGACTAAATATCATATCAAACAAGGCAAATATCAAAAACAGGGCTGTCTCCCAATGAAGATCAAAATTACCAGGGCCAAAATTCAACCCATGGTCGAAAAAAATTAGGGGGCGTAAAATAGGGGGGTGCTGACGCAACCGTTTGGCGCAATCCTTCTTCGAAGGGTTGCAAAATTAGGGTTGAAAAATTAGGGTTGCCAAAAATTAGGTTTGCCGAAAAAAATTAGGGTTGCCAAAAAAAAAAAAAAAAAAAAAAAATTAGGGTTGTCAAAAATTTA
>JABUQX010057324.1:7500-22311 GCA_015478945.1 Trachelipus rathkii
TATTATTATTATTATTATTATTATTATTATTATTATTATTATTATTATTATTATTATTATTTCTTCTATTTGTAGCTTAATATGTTTAAAATTATGATTAAAATAAAAGTTTATAATTTTTTTTACAATATTTAATATTTTAATGCTGCAAAAAAAAATGTACTTTCTAATTATTTGAAAGTTCCTTGGGATCATATGAAGGAAGCATTATCCCAGTTTGAGATAATTTAAAATAAAGTTAATGATAAATGAATAATGAAAAATGAATAATAATTATTTAATAACTGGATTGAATTTATTCATTTTTGATTGATTTGTTTTTATCATTATGCTACCTTATGTTATATTATTAATATTTATTTAATTTTTCTTTCAAATTATTAAATTTTAAATCCTTTTAAGAAAATTTCCCTTTGATCGCAATATAGTTTTTGCCAATGTAACGTTATCGTGATTAACGTTTGGAAATCCAGCGATAAAACTGCCAAGTTATCAATAGCACAACGTAAGCTGCTTTCGTCCGTGGACAATAGATGATATCAAAGGATTTCAATATTAACTTTAGAAATAGGGTTGGCCGACGCACAAGGTGCGGTGCGGTGCGCGGTGCGGAGCGGTGCGGTGCGGTGCGGTGCGCCACACGAAATCCAGTTTACTGCCAGTGGTGTGCAATTTTTAAAATTTATAAGTGCGGTGCTGTGCGATGCTGTGCGGGGGCGGAGCATGGTGCGCATTGAAACATAGAGGTGCCGTGCGGTGTTACAAAAATGACTCTTGGTGCGGTGCAGTGCGGTGAGGTGGGTGGTGCGCTTACCCTGGCGCGGTGCGGTGCGGTGCGGTGCGGTGCGCAAAATTCCGGTGCTCGACCAACACTATTTAGAAAGAATAGATACACAACGATTTACAAAATATTTACATAATTTTAACCACACAACAATAATGATATTAAAAATAAATGTTAATGGTATTTAATATTTATAATAAATATCTTCATTATGGTTGACATTTATATAACTTTTGAGTTACCCTCCTCCCCCTCAATATTCACTGCTTATGAGTTATGACTGTGTAATGTGTATCTCTCCAGAAGTGATTTTTAATCGCTTTCATCTTACGGCACTGAGTGCCAGGATTTAAAATGGTCGAGGCACACCATTACTACTTTTTTAAGGATAGATTTGATCATTTAAAAGAATGTTAATGATAATAATAAGTAACTCATATGCTTAACGAAATTAAACAAATCACCAAACAAAAAAATAAATAAAAACGAAACAAATAAAGAACATAACAAATCAAACAGATAAAATTAAGGTTTTTCAAAAGATTTTGAAATATTTGTGTATATGTTATTACTATTCAATTGATGTACAAGATGTCATTAAAAAACACAAACTCAAAATGAATGAAAACTTCCTTGGCACATTGGTTGAAAAACACTGCCTTAATTATAGTATAGAGTTTACAATAAAGAGAGTTAGATATATTTAGACAGTGGGCATCCTACACATTACAAAAGATCACATTTTTTCCCACACATTACGACCACTAAATGGGCACTGGGCAGGGCATTTTTCAAGGAGGGAACAGAATAATAAAATGAAACAAAGCACTCCAGACCCTCAGCCAAACGCAAGTCTCTCAGGTGAGTGCGAACACAGATATTAAAGAGTAGAAGGTTAAATACTAATACAATAGGAAAAACACTTTGATCGTACAATAGGAAAAGCACTTTGATGTTAGGGATTTCCATAGAACAGAGGTTGCTCGAGAGAAGGTACAACAACAGCCAACCCTGGACTAGGAACCGACCGGAGGCCCCGGGCCCCGGCCCCGGCCCGGCCGGCCCCCGGCCTCCGGCCCCGGCCCCCCGGCCCCGGGCCCCGGCCTCCGGCCCCGGCCAAAAATCAGGAAAACCTCAGGAAAAACCGGGGTTAACTGTAAATTTTCACTAAATAATAGAGAGGGTTAATCAACCACAATAAAAAAATTATATTTTTTAATTAATTACTCCTTTGTTATAATTGATGCAAAATATATAAACATAAATAAATATAATCAATTTTTTTTTGGTATTTACTATGATTTCAAATTAAAATTGAAGCCAAATTATAATTTTTCCGAGTTTTTAACAAAAATATTCGAAATTTTATATATCAAACGAATTCGGAAAAGGAAATAAATATAATTGAGTTAAAATATTAATGTACTTTTATTATTTATTTAAAGTAAATATCTTCAAAAAAAAATTAAATATTTTCCGAAATCTCTTTTCAAATTATTTATTTAATTTGCTAATATATATATATATATATATATAATATATATATATATATATAATATATACAATATATAATATATATATATATATATATATAATAATATATATTATAATATATATATATATATATTATATATATATATATATTATATATATCTATATATATCTAATTTATATATATATTATATATATATATATATATATAATATATATATATATTAATATATATATATATAATATATATATATATATATATATATAATATATATATATATATATATATATATATATATTATATATATATAATCTTTAGAGAGGAGGCCTTGGATTCCTTTTCTTAGTGTTTGGTGGCTTTACTGTCACTGGTCATTTCTATTACTAAAGTGAGCACAAATTATAAACATTGTTAAGACACTTTTTTTAATGAAATAAATTTTAAAAAGGAAAGCTTATTTTCGTCCCGACACGCGACGCGAGACCTCTTCAGGCTAATGGACTGGATTTCTTTCTTGATCTTCATCAGTTCAAGGGTGTTTTTTCATTTGGTCTGCTATTTTCTTCATGAGTGTGTTGAAAATTTTGATCGTTTTTCAAGATATTCATTTTGTATACCAAATCTCTCTTAACTTCAACCGGGATGCTTATTGGTATTGTTCTATTATAAATGCAAACAAGGATTCCATGATTTGTGCCGATGGTTAGTGTGATTGATATTTCTGATCATCTTTATATTGTTGATAATGATAGAGTGGCCTGTGTTACGCCTATGACTTGTAAAAGCTGAATTTATGCTGTCCCTTGGTGCAGGTCATCTGTATGTTGATTTTTTTCTTCTTTTCAAAATCTATGGTTCCACCTATATATATGTTTTATTGCAAATATTGCAGGGGATGTGATATATACAGTTTTGGGGGAGATTCTTCTTTTTCGTTTTGAGGGTTAGAGAATGTTTTTTTAAGGTGATGTTATTTGATTGAATGAGGGTAATATTTTTGGTAATATTTGTTTAACGAATATAATGGTAATTGAGGAATTGGGTAAAAAGGAGGTGTTGCTTATTTTTCGGGAAAAGGTGCTATAGTAACCTCTTTTCTCTGCTTGTTAAATGCTTTCTGTGGATGAAAAACCTCAGGATAGCTAAAGCTACGATCTATCGCAAAAGTATTCGTGGACTGCTATCTTAGTTTCTATGTGTAGAAGAGTGGGGGAGAGACATAATACGAACAAGCCACGGAGAATTAGAGATGACAGAACAGCTAATAATATATATACTATAATATATATATATAAACATAGATATATATATTTATATATATATATATATTATATACTATATTATATATATCAAACTATATATATATGTTAATATATTAATATATATATATATATATATATATATATATAATATATATATATATATATATAATATATAATATATATATAAATATACTATATATAATAATATATATATATATATAATATATATAATATATATACTTTAATCAAATTATTTCTTCTAGAAAATCAATTTTTTCTAAAAATTTCTTTCGAAAATTTTTATTTAATTGAATTCAATTTAATGTATTTCCTATTTCTTATAATTTAAATTAATAATCTATGTGAAATTATTATATATTTCTTCCTAAGTTTTAAGACTTTCAGTGTTTTTGAATTACATTTCTAATTTTGGCTAACCCCGGCCCCGGCCCGGCCCCCGGCCCGGCTAAATTAGAGCAAGAAGTCGCTATAACCGGTCCGCAGGGGGCCCCGGCCCGCCCGGCAAAATTCCCGCCACCGTCGGTCCTACCTGACCCCTAATTTTATTAAAGGGTAGGGCCAAAGGGAGTAATATCCCAAAGGGAAGTTTGCGGAACACTCATGGGCATCAGCCCCATTTTAGCCTATCGTCTTCATCTTTCCCGATAAGAATCTTTCACCTACATGTTTCATTTCATATTTGCTAATACTCAATATATAATATTATAAATAAACTTATATATATATTATATATCTATCATATAATATTACTATATATATATATACTATAAACTTATATTTTATAATATATAATAATATAATATATAATATCATTATATATATAATATAAGATAATATTATATATATATATAATATAATAAATATATACAATATATATATATATATAATATATAATATATATAATATATATATATATATTTATATAATATATATATATATACTATAATATATATAATATAACTATATTAATATATATATATACTAAATATAAAGTATATTATATAAATATATATATATATATATTATTTATTATATATATATATATATATATATATATATATATATCAATATATAATATAATAATATATATATTATATTAATAATTTAATATATATATATAAATATAATATATATACAAATATAATATATATATATAATATATATATATTTATAATATATTGTTAATGATATAAAAGAAAGTATTATACACTATCTATTATCAATAATATATATATATATATATATATATATATATATATTTATATAATATATATATATGATTATAGTATAATATATATAATATATATATATATATATATATATATAATATATATATAACTAATATATATATATATATATAATATAATATATATATATATATATATATATATATATATTATATATATGTATATTATATATATATATATATATATATATATATATATATATATCATATATACTATAATATAATAATAATATATATATATAAATATATATAATAATAAACATATATATAATATATATATAATTATAAAATAAAATTTACATATTATATAATATATGAATATAATATATATATATAATATATATATTATTATACCTTATATATAATATATAATATATATAATATATATTATTATATATATATATTATAATATATATATTATATATAATAATATATATATATAATTATATATATATATATATAATATATATATATCCGATAATTTTTATTATATTATTTTATTATTATTATTATTATTAATTATTATTATTATTATTATTATTTATTATTATGATAAAATTTTTATTAATTTTTATTATTATGATATCAATAATTATTATTATTATTATTTTCATTGTTATTATTAAAAGGAAAGAAGCCAGAGTCGAAAAATGATAATGTTTATGAAGGGAGGGAAAACTTAAATCAGGTAATTTTCGATTATGACATTTGATTACCAACAGTCATACGAAACTAATAATAATGCCTTTCGTTGCGATACATAATATACTCTCTCTCCTCTCCTCTCTCTCTCTCTCTCCTCGTCTCTCGTCTCTCTCTCTCTCTCTCTCGTCTCTCTCAATCTCTCTCCTCTCTCTCCTCTCTCTCTCTCTCTCTCAACCAAATAAACCGCAAACCACAAACCACCTCGCTCGTCTTCTCTCTTTCCTCTCCTTCTCTCTTCTCTCTCTCTTCTCTCTCTCTTCTCTCTTCTCCATCTCCCTCTCTCTCTCTCTCTCTCTCTCTCTCTCTCTCTCTCTTCTTTCTCTCTCTCATACTCTCTCTACTCTTCTCCTTTCTCTCCAAAATAACTAACCAACCAACCCTCAACTACGTCAGTAGTAGGGGGGGAATATTGGACACCGATCATTTTTTACCCCAAAAGGGATACTGGACACCGATCATTTTTTACCCCACCTGACCTTTTTACTAATTTTTACCTTTTTTTTGAAAGCTCGAATTTTTCACCTGACCTTGACATTTTTGGCCTTGACCTTTTTTCAGGGCCTTTACCTTTTTGGGCAACCCAAATTTTTTGAGAACCCAAATTTTTTGAGAACCCTAATTTTTTGAGAACCCAAATTTTTTGAGAACCCTATTTTTTGAGAACCCTAATTTTTTGAGAACCCAAATTTTGAGAACCCAACCCTGATTTGAGAAACCCTAATTTTTTGAGCAACCCTAATTTTTTCGGCAACCCTAATTTTTGCACCCTTCTTAGAAGGGTTGCGCCAAACGGTTGCGTCAGCAACCGTTGTACATGACCCTACCCTAATTTTTTCGACTCAACCCTTTGGTCTTCCATGGTTCAATTTTGGCCCACCCTAATTTTTGGGCCACCCTTTAGGGGCTTAGCTCTATTTTTTTGATATTTCGGTAACATCTACATACGCGCGGGCGGCGCACCATCACAACACAACCACACACACACACCTACACACAACACAACACACACCTAGCCTACACCTAGCTCCATATAGCATACACCTGCCTCCATATACGCTACACCCAGCTCCACCATCGCCTACACCAGCCTACAACCCAGCCTACACATAGCTACACCCAGACTACAACCTAGCCATACACCTACACCTAGCCGTCCAACCCATCCTTCACCTAGCCTACACCAACACCTAGATTCCACCCAGCTGTCACCTAGCCTACACCTACACTTAGCCTCCACCCAGCCTTCACCTAGCCTAAACCTACGCACCTACACCTAGCCTCCACCCAGCCTACAACCTAGACTCCCCCCAACCTTCACCTAAGCGTACACCTTTACCTAGCCTACACTCCCCTACAAACTTTGATGGCTCACACTTTTTATGGCTCACTTTGCAGACGATCATCTTTGTTTGGCATACTAATATGATGATTCAACTTTGAATGGACTCAGCTTTATTGAATGGTTCACAACTTTGATGGTTCCCAATCACCGTAAGAAGTATCTAAGTGATGTTCTATTTAGTGTTCTAATGATTATATCTAATGAGTGCCGGGTGATGCCAGGTGAGTCGCACAAGTGAGTGCCCAATGAGTGCAAGTGCAGTGCCACACTAGTGCATGAGTGCCACATCAGTTGCCAAAACCTGAGTGCCACTTTTTTCAAGCCTTTCTAGCCTCCCCTGAGACCTAGAAAGGCCCTAATAATGGGTTGTTCTACCCCTAGGTTACTAAGGTATGAGGGAACTCGATTGGTGGTATATTAAAGTTGTAGGATGCTTCTCCTATGAGTTTAGTCTTTTTCTTAAACACTTATACACACATTCACACTATGAACACTTTTATAACACACATACACTTACGACACTTACTACACACATTCACTATGACACCTTAAACACACTATGAACACTTATACACACTTTAAAAAAACAAAAACCTTCCGTCCATAAGCACCTTACATTAAACCACTATACACTTACACTCGCCACCCACACAACCACACCCAGATACACTTACACTTACCACCCTTCTGTATAGCATTGATGCCCAAACTTTGATGCCTCAACTTTTTTGTGCCATCAGCTAATTGATCAGCCTCAGCATGATGCCTCAAAGCATTGATGCTCAACTTTGATGGATTGATGCCGCAGCATCTGATAACATTTTTAACCTTTTCTACGCCTTTTTACCATACACCAAAGAACATAGCTAATATTGATGTCTACCACTATGTTATAAAGCTGATCAAACCGACGCAGCCATGAATCTCTCCCCGTGGAAGTCCACGAACCAGCACCCGCCAGGTGCGCCCCGCGCGTCCCCCGCCCGCCGCGTCCCGCCCGCCGCGTGCGCCCGCAGGCGCAATATTTCCGCGTTCCCGCCGCCCGCGTGCACCCGCAGGCGCAATATTCCCGGCGCGAATGAAATATATATATAAATACTATATGTCATTCATTTTTATTTCATACTTAACATTTCAAATTAATTTCTTTTCAATCATACTATGAGTCCTCATTTCTTTTAATTTCTTACTTAAACATTTTTTATTAAAAAACATTCTTCGCGAACTAAATGTAACTCATTATCAGCCCTATTATTTACACCTATATTTTTAACCTTATTTTTACTTTAATACTTTTTTACTTAATACTTTTTAATTTATAAATTTTAAAAATTGTATGTAAGTGAAGAAAAAATCCAGAGTGTCTGGATATATAATCATTTTTATTTTACTACAATTATAAATATTATTAAAAAACATATAAACTTTACATACCTTAAAGCATAAATCAGAGTAATCAAAGAGGTGTTGCTACAACAAAGGGATTAGAGAGTCGCGTATGGGTCTTTTGTTTTACTGTTTATACTGCTTTAACCTCATGTTTTACTGCTTTCTCATAGTTCATTACTGCTTTAACTACCATATTAATTAAACATGCTTGGCACCTACCTTGGGTAATAATGTGAATCGGAACGTGAATGAGAATCGAATCCGTATTGCAGTACACGCATGCTAAGGGATATGATCGATTGCTCTCAGTGTGTACCTATAGACACCAAAGGGGGGATTATAACTGCTTTTGTTTTACTGCTTTACATCTTACTGCTTTCCTGCTTTCCTGCTTTAACTCACTGCTTTCCTGCTTTAACTCAAATACATTACATACCTTAAAGCAGTAAATCAGTAATAAAAAGAGGTGTTACCTAACACCTAAGGGATAGTAATGCTTTTGTATTTACTGCTTTACTGCTTTAACTTTCTGCTCTACTGCTTTAACTCACTGCTATTACTGGCTTTTAACTCACATACATTACATACTTAAAGCAGTAAATCAGTAAATCAATAGAGGTGTTTACCCTAACACCTAAGGGATTAAGTATGCTTTTTGTTTTTACTGCTTTAACTGCTTTAAACTTTCTGCTTTACTGCTTTAAACTTTCTGCTTACTGCCTTTAACTTCTGCCTTTACTGTTTTAACTTATCTGCTTTACTGCTTTCACGCCTAATGCTTTTACTTCTTTAACTCTTCTATTATTAAATTTTATGCTTCGTATTTTGTTTTAATACTTTTTATTTATTCTTATTATTATTTTTATTATTTTTATTATTATTTTTTAATTATTTTATTATTTTATTTTTATTTTATTATTATAAACTTTAGGGGTTATTTACTTCATGCCTATTGTTATTATTATTTTAGAACACACATACACACACACTCACACACACAATACCACACCACCACACACCACACCACAACACACAACATTCAACTATGACACTTATACCAATTCACTATCGGACACTTATACACTACATTCTATGACACTTACTTTAACCCATAGAAAACACTTAACATATCAACACATTTATACACACACAAATATTGTTACACACACACATTCACATATGATGTGTAGCACATTCATTTGAACTGTAGAATGCACATTCATTATGACACTCACATTTACCCATAGACACTTACATTTACACTTACACACACAACACACACACACACACACACACACACGAGATTTACTTACACTCACCAACAGATTTACTCAACACGCAGATCTACTTACACTCACACAGATTACTTACACTCACACACAGATTACTTACACTCACACAGACTTACTTACACTCACACACACGATATTTTGATGCCACACACAGATTTACTTACACACACAGATTACTTACACACACAGATTTAACTACACACACAGATTTAGCTTACTCCGCACACATCACTTACCGACATATAAGTCATAATTTTTAAAACATTTTATGTTTTTAATTAAACACGTACATTTATATTAATCATTCAAATATACTAACATTATTTCAAAGTTTCTTAAAACTTCTCTAATAAATCAATCATTATCTTTGAACAAAGAAATTTTTATTAACTGTTAATACTTTTTGTTTAAATTTTATAACTATCAAGTTTTTAAAATAACTTTTACTAAAATTATTATGAATTTTTATTAAAAACATTATATTTTACGTACTTAAAAGCAATACAATGAATAAATCAGTAAGCGTCAAGCGCCCTAGCACCCACTACCCAGCCTATGCTCACGTTTTGTTTCTATTGAACTTCACATGCTTTACACATCTTTTAGCCATGTAATAGTATAAAAAATAACAAATAAGTTCTTCTCTGCTAACTAACATGTATTTTATTACAATCATTCTAAGTTTTTATTTTAAATTAACATTTTCACTTACATTTAATATTCGCTCGAATGTACTAAAATATATTCAAAGTTTTTTAAATAATTCGGATTTTCTTTATTTTATTACTTATTATTATTACTTATGAACATTGACAATCCATCACGAGAAAACACCACAACCCGCACTCCTTACTGATACGAAACTGACCTCTCTCTGTAAAATGTGTTTAGAAATAACTACTTTAGGCTAAATTTAGGATAACTTTTTATAGCCCGGGGCGATTTTCAGGCCTAATTCCAGGTCAAAATATATTTCAAACTGAACTTTTTCTTTAAAATGTGGTGCAATAACTAAGTTAGGCCTAAATTTAGGAAAAGCCTTTTTGTATCCCATGCGGATTTAAGCCAAATACTAGGCCATGAGGAAAATTCAGTCCAGAGATTGTAAAAGATTATTATCTTTTTATAATATATTTCAATTTTTCACTTTGCTGGATCGGTAAGATCCTTTAAGCAGTTAAGAAGGAAATGTTTTTTTCCTACTTTGATTGGTTGGAGTAATCCCTTATCTCTATATGACCCGTATGGAATTGGTTCGAGAATTATTTTAATCGTCTTTTGAAAATTAACCTTTGTTCTTTAAACTTGTATTTGGAGCAGGTGTGTTTTATTATTTTTTAGCCCAAACTCATTTTAAAAATCATAGTCATTTTAGCTGTTAGGCGGTGCACAAGTTATCTGATTTGTATTAAGTGTTTTATTTATTTTAACTAAGTGTATATCATCTTAATGATTAATACTAAGATTGAGGAATAAAAATTATTAAACAATATTATAGCCAACAACAAATCACCAGAATTTAAAGTAGAATCAACGTGACAGCAATAAGACGAGCGCAGAGCGCCCCCGCAAAGAGCGCGCGGAACCCGTCGGTGCGGAATCCGCGCATGAACACCGCCGGCGTAATAATGTCGCTAGTTGCAAGCATATGTTTAAGCAGTTCTTTCGAAATTTCAAATTGTAAAATTAAAAGCAAGGATCAGTTTTTCAGCAACTGCAGTCGCTGATGACGCTTTTGAGTTTAAGGATGCTGGTTACAAGCCTGTGAATATGATATTCAGTTGAGAACCAACATCGAACCATAGCTGTGTTTTGGGTTAATACATTTAAAAAGGTAAGCTATACTTATAACATATATCAAAAGGTGCTGGTTTATTTTTTAAAAAACCTGGTACAGAAGTGTCATTAATAATTCAGATTTTTCGACCTAGGCCTTCTTAACTCCACGTGGATCCATGCAAAAAAATCCGCCATTGTAATAGCATCTGGATATGTCCTATGGGTACACGAATAAGAGCACGCTGCTAAGAAGAGGGACCACGAGATTACATACTCGATATACACATTAAAGGTATATAATATAGTACCTAACTGTATGGAACAAATAATAGAGAAAATTATGGGAAACACATGTTGTTTAAAAACCATCATTTATAGTCATGTGGAACGCATTTAATTAAAAATGCAAGATACCACTCCCGTATCCATCTAAAATTTTCTTCCCAAGATACGTGCTCTTTAACCGATCAAGAATCTGATGAACATTCAAAAGAAGGGCTAATGCAAGTTATATCTAATAACAACTATACGAAATTGAGATTCTGGGGAATATTATTACCTTCTCCATAAGGGACCATACAGGATGTTTGCGGTTGGAGGTGAAAGTTTTATTTATACATGTATACACAATTTTCAAATTTTTTTAAACTAAATAAGTAATTGTGTAATAAAATTTTTTCATCATAAGTAATAAGACTTTTCATATCCTCTTCTCTCTCTCTCTCTCTCTCTCTCTCCTCTCTCTCCTCTCTCTCTCTCTCTCTCTCTCTCTCTCTCTCTTTCCTACTCAATATATAATATGTATATATATTATATGTACCGGCGGGTTCATGCGTCGGTTCCGCGCACCGGGTCGCGCTTGCGGGCGCTCTTGCGTTTTTGCTTCACGTGATCTACTATAACTCTTAGTGAATTAAATTATTATCTATCTAGTGAACTTATAATTAATCCCTACAATGTAAGTATTTATAATAAATATGATATACACCGGAGGAAAAATAAAACCTTTTTAATACAAATCAGATAACTTGTGCACCCGCTTAACAGCTAAAAATGACTATGAATTTTAAAATGAGCTGGGGTCTAAAAGTAATAAAACACACCTGCTCAAATACAAGTTTAAAAAACAAAGTAATTCTTCAAAAGACGATAAAATAATTCTCGACCAAATCACATACGAGGTCATATAGAGATAAGGAATTACTGCGACAATCACAAGTAGGAAACATTTCCTTTAACTGCTTAAAGCGATCTTACGGATCCAGCATGTTTCATGTTTGGCAAATATATTTATAAAAGTAATAATAATAACAAATGATTCTTGTCTATACGAAATTACCCTATTTTGAGCCTGGTATTCAGGATTTCCCGCCATGGGCATCACCAAAAGGCTTTAATCCTAATTAGGCCTAAATTTAGGCCTAACGTTGTTATTGCACCAAACCACATTTTACAGAAAAAGTTCAGTTTGAAATATATTTTGACCTGGAATTAGGCCTTAATCTCGCCCCGGGCTATAAAAAGGATTATCCTAAATTTAGGCCTAAAGTAGATATTTCAACACAATTTTACAGAGAGAGGTCAGTTTCGTTTCTGTAAGGAGTGCGGGTTGTTGTGTTTCTCGTGATGGATTGTCAATGTACATAATAATAGATAAAATAATATAATAATATAATAATATATAATAATAATAAAATATAATAATAATAATAAAGCCAATCCGAATTATTATAAGAAACTTTGAAATATTTTTACTTAACATCGAGCGAATAATATAAATGTAAGTGCTATAATTGGTATATTTTTAATAAACTTGAATCGACTTTTAATAAAGATACCCTGTTACTGTTAGCAGAGACAGAACTTATTTTGTTATTTATACTTATTACATGGCTAAAGATGAGGTAAAGCAGTTAAGTCAATAGCACAAAACGTGGCATAGCTTGGTGTTGAGGGGTGCTACTGATTTACTGCTTAACTGATTTACTGATTTATTGCTTTAAAGGTACAATGTTGATGTTTTTAATAAAATTTCATTAAAATTTTAGTCAAAGTTATTTAAAACTTGATAGTTTATAAAATTTATAACAAAAAGTATTATAAACAGTTAATAATAAATTCTTTGTTCAAAGAAATGATTGAATTTACTTATAGAAGTTTTTAAGAAAACGTTGAATAATTTTAGCTTATATTTGAATGCATAATTTAAATGTACGTGTTTAAGTTAAAAACAGTAAAATTGTTTTCATAAATTAAACGTTATACTGTGTAAGTGAGTGGTGCGTGAGTGTAAGTAAATCTGTGTGTTGTAAGTCAATCCTGTGTGTGTAAAGTAAATCTGTGTGTGGTAAGTAAAATCTGCTGTGTGGTAAGTCATCTGTGGTGTGAGTGTAAGTAAATCTGTGGTGAGCGTAAGTAATCGTGGTGTGAGTGATAAGTAAATCTGTGTCGAGTGTACAGTAAATCTGCGCTGTGTAAGTAAATCTGTGTGTGAGTGTAAAAGTAAAAATCCTGTGTGATGTGTGCTGGTGTACGTGTAATGTAAGGTGTCCTATGGGTAATCATGTAAAGTGTCATAGGAATGTGTGTATAAGTGTCATAGGTTAAGTGTGTGGGTATAAGTGTCATAGTGAATGTGTGTGTATAAGTGTAAGTGTGTGTATAAGTGTAAAATGTAAGTGTCTATGGTACATGGTAAGTGTCAATAGTGAATGTGTGTAATACAGTTTCATAGTGAAATGTGTGTATAAGTGTCTAGTGAATGTGTGGTGTGTGTGTGGTGTGTGTGTGTGTGTGTGTGTGTGTGTGAGTGTGTGTGTATGTGTGTTCTAAATATTAACAATGGGCATGAAGTAAATAACACTAAGTATAATAATAAAAATAAAAATACAAATAATAAAAATAATAAAAATATAATAAAAATAAAATAAAATAATAATTAAAATAATAAAAAGTATTAAACAAAATAAAAAACATATGTTTTAATAAATATATAGTTAAAGCAGTAAAACATATGTAAAGCAGTAAAGCAAAAAAACAAAAAGCAGTAAAGCGAAAGTTAAAGCAGTAAAGCAGAAAGTTACAGAGCAGATATAGCAAAGAAAGTTAAAGTCAGTAAAGCAGTATAAACAAAAGCATAAGCACTCACTAGTTCTATTCCCTTAGGGGTTGGTTATGGGTATGCAACACCTCTATTGATTTTACTGTTACTGCTTTAAGGTAGTATGGTATGTGGAGTTAAAGCAGTAAACAGTGGTTAAAGCAGGTAAACGCCCAGAAAAGTTAAAGCGCTTAAAGCAGTAAAACAAAGCATACTAATACTATACCCTTAGGTGTTAGGTAACACTACTCTCTATGATTTACTGATCTGCTTTAAGGTATGGTAATGTAAATTGTGAGTAAGCAGTAAGGTCAGTGGAGTTAATGCAGTAAAGTCAGAAAGTTAACAGCAGTAAAAGCAGTTAAAACAAAGCATCACTAATACCTCCCTTGTGTTAGG
>JABUQX010057325.1:0-2500 GCA_015478945.1 Trachelipus rathkii
TGTTTTCTTTTCTTCATATTTGTCCTACATCCAAGATTTCTGAAGAAGAAAATAATGTTTTTTTTTTAATAATTTATAATTTATTATATATATATAAATAACTTTATATATATATATAATAATATATATATATGATATATATTATAAGTGTATATATATATATATATATATATATAGTATATTAGAGAGAGAGAGAGAGAGAGAGAGAGAGAGAGAGAGAGAAAGAGAGAGAGAAAGAGAGAGAGAGAGAGAGAGAGAGAGAGAGGGAGAGAGAGAGAGAGAGAGAGAGAGAGAGAGAGGAGAGAGAGAGAGTTGTACACGCCTACTCGTATCCCTAATGTGTGGGGAGAAAGAAAATTGCCCACATTGGTATGTCCTGCGTGTCGAGAAGCGAATAAGGGACGGTGGTAGTTGTTTGCTGCCCACTACCACCTATCTGCTTGCTATGAATCTGAGCACATGCCTCGGAGATCGTCGTGATCACCGTAAACATCCTTCTAATTTTTCTGGCAATAAATTGTATGAATTCGTAATGGGTACATGAATTGGGTCTACGCAGGATAAATGTTGAAGAGAAGAGGAGAGAGGTGATGGATGTATTTTAGAAAGGGCAAATTTGGTTTGCTCGCTGTGCTGAAACAAAGATGAAAGGAAAAGGTGAAAACGAGTGGTGTGGTGTGGTGTAAATGTGTGTGTGCTGGTGTGGAAAAGGAGAAGGGGGAGAGGTAGGATAGGGTGAGTTTGCAGATTTGATGAGTTTCTTGTGGTAAAAGAGCATGGTATAGCTTTGTTGTGTGAGTGTCTTAGAATTCTTAATGGTGGGTATAAGTTTAGAGTTTGAAAAAGGTCAAGGTATGTTGTGGTGACGTACGGTCCATCTGAGGGTAAACTTGAATGAGAAGTACATTTTTTTGGATAATCTCATGTGTATTGTTTTGATGGGGTGAGTAGGAGCTTCGGTAGATTGGTATAGTGTTGGGCGCCAGGTGGTTGGCCTAAAAAGCGCTAGTTTTTGGTCTGAAAAAGCCAAAAATGCCAGATGCTTTTTGGCTTTTTGTTTTTGGCTTTTTGAAAATTTGAAAATGCCTAAGTTTTTTAAGTTTTATTTAAATATGTAGTAACTAAGTCTCATATATATATATTTTTTCCTTTGCAGGTGTATATAATATATATATAATATTGTTATTAAACAACAACAAAAGTAAATAATGCCAAAAATTGGACATACAGGTGGCCGCATTAAAGCACCCGAGTGGTTAGAGGTAAACATCCTTACAAATACAGATACAAAAGGGAAAGTAGAATGTAAACATTGCTTCACTTTAATATGTGATAGGATTGCTAGGATCCAAGCTCATTTACAAAAATGCAATAAGAAGAAACAAAATGAACTTGTAAAGGAAAACCCACATTTAGAAGTTGTTCCGGGTACAAGTATGGCAGAAAATGACTCAATCATTATATCAGATATATCTGGACCTAGACCTAGACCTAGTACTAGTAGTAGTGATGAAAGTTGTTTTTCATCTTATAATTTAAATGAAGGTGAAATAACTGGAGAAACATATTCAGTTACTTCTCCCTTTGCATCTACTCCAATTAAACGTGATGTTCATCGACAAGCTTCTATGAAATCATTTGTAGCTAGGACTACTGTAAAACAAAAGGAAGAATTTGACTTGCAATTAGCAAAGTTTTTCTTTTCTTCCAATATATCATTTAATGTCATAGAAAATAAATATTTAACTCAGCTTCTTAAAAATCTACGACCTGGGTATGAACCACCAAATCGAAAACAGTTGGGCAATGAGTACTTGGATAAAGTGAATGATGAAGTCATTAAAGCAATGAAAAGTGATTTAGCAGACTCTTGTATAACACTAATTCAAGATGGTTGGACCAATGTATCAAATGATCCAATAAGAAACCAGAAGTTGGGAGAACTTAATCCAGCATTTATAAAATTTATTAAAAATCTCCATTGCTGTCCAGCTAGCTCTGGCTCAATTGAGAGATTCTTTAGTACATATGGTATAGTTTGGTCGAAACTGAGGAATAAGTTAGGAAAGGAAAAGTCTGAGAAATTAGTAAGGGTCTATAGATATTTACGAACTTGAAGTAAATAAAAAATAATGAAATAATAATTAATTTAATTTTAGAATTCAATTTTCAAACTCCAGAGGAAAATATAAAATTTATTTTGTTAATTAATATTCATTATTTATAAACAATACATGATAATAGTCATGGTATTTTCATTATTATATACCTATATTTATTTTCCCTTTAAAGTTTAAACTTTAAACTTAAAAAAAAGTAATAAAAAGTATGTTTTCTGAAAAAGCCAAAAAGCAATGGACTTTTGGGATGTCAAAAAGCCAAAAAGCCAATAGCCAAAAAGCCTGTGTGTTTTTGGCCATTTGTTTTTGTGCCAACCCTGGTTGGGGACCTGAATGGTTGTTGGTAGGTGATCATATAAAAGGGATAGTATTAACAGGTG
>JABUQX010057325.1:12500-15223 GCA_015478945.1 Trachelipus rathkii
AAGAAATTCTGAAAGTTGAAAAAATTAAGCAATCATACTAAAATTCATTTCATGTAATAATTTGGCTTGCCTAGGTATTTTAGGCAGGTGATTGAGGTATCTTCTTGAAGAAGCTCTAAAATACTTACATTCTGTGTAGCAATAAAGCGTAGTTGAGCTTAGGTATTTCGTTTTAAGTTTTATAACAAAGAAATCTAAAGTTGAAAAATTAAGCATTCATACTAAATCACTTTTCATGTAATAATTTGGACTCTTTGGTAATTTAGGCAGGTGTTTTCAGGTATCTTCTTTTGAAGAACTCTAAAATACTTACATTCTGGTTTAGCAATAAAAGCGTAGTCGAGCTTAGGTATATCGTTTTTAAGTGTTATAACAAGAAATCTAAAGTTGAAAAAAATTAGAATTCATATTAAATCACTTTCATGTAATACTTTGGGCTCTCTAGGTAATTTAGGCAGGTTTTTTGAGGTTTCTTCTTTGAAGAACTCTAAAATACTGTCACATTCTTGTGTAGCAATAAAGGCGTAGTCGAGCTTAGTTATATCGTTTTAAGTGTTATAACAAAGAAAATCTAAAGTTTAAAAAATTAGCATTTCATACTCAATCACTTTCATGTAATAATTTGGACTCCTAGGTAATTTTAGGCAGGTGTTTGAAAGGTATCTTTCTTGAAGAACTCTAAACACTTTTATTCTGGTGTATGCAATAAAGCGTACTCGAGCTTAGTATAATGTTTTAAGTGTTATAACAAAGAAATCTATAAGTTGAAAAAATTAGCATTTTATACTAAATCACTTTCATGTAATTATTTGGACTCCTAGGTAATTTACCAGCGCAGGTGTTTTGAGGTATCTTCTTTGAAGAACTTCAAAACACTTACATTCTGGTGTAGTAATAAAGCGTAGTTGAGCGCTTAGTAATATCGTTTTAAGTGTTATAACAAAGAAACTCTAAGTTGAAAACATTAGCAATTCACATCACCACAATCACACATCCACCACTTCATGTAATAACTTGGAATCACTAGGTAATTTAGGCACAGGCCACTGATTGACCACCGGTATTTCTTTTAGGAAGACTCTAATACTACTTTGGTTGTAGCAATGGAAGTGTAGTAGCTTAGGTCTATCGTTTAAAGTGTTTAAATATATCAAAGAAAATCTAAAGTGAAAAAATTAGCATTCATACTAAAAATCACTTTCATGTAATAATTTTGGACTCCAGGTAAATTAGGCTGGTGTTTGAGGTATGCTTTTTGAAGAACTCTAAAATGCTTACATTCTGGTGTAGCATAAAGCGTAGTCGAGCTTTAGTGATATTTCGTTTTAAGTGTTATAACAAGAATCTAAAGTTGAAAAAATTATCATTCATACTAAATCACTTTCATTTAATAATTTGGAATCCCCGCTCATTTATAAAAGTTCCGAAGGTATCTTTCCTTTGAAAGAACTCTAAAAAATATTTATCAATAATGTACTTGGTTAGCGGTAATCGAGCTTAGGTCACGTTGCGCCTGGTTATAACAAAGAAATCTAAAGTTGAAAAAATTAGCATTCTTACTAAATTAAATCACTTTTTTGTAATAATTTGGACTCGCTAGTATTTAGTTTGTTCAGTGTTTTGATTTTTTTCTTTGAAGAACCAAAATACTTACATTCTGTGTAGCAATAAAGCGTAGTGTCCGAGGCTTTTAGGTATATCGTTTTAAAAGTGTTATAAAAGAAACTAAAGTTTGAAAGATTATGCTTTCATACTAAATCTACTTTCCATGTAATAATTTTGGACTCTAGGTAATTTAGGCAGGTTTTTGAGGTTTCTTTTTTGAAGAACTCTAATCTTACATCTGGTGTAGGCAATATAAGCGTAGTCGAAGCTTAGTTATATCCGTTTTAAGTGTTATAAACAAAAGAATCTAAAGTTAAAAATTAGGCATTATACTAAATCAACTTTCTGTAATATTTGGAGTCTCCTAGGTATTTAGGGCAGGTGTTTTTGAGTACGGATTTTTGAAGGAACTCTAAACACCTTTACATTCTTGGTGTAGCAATAAAAGCGTAAGTCGATGCTTTAGGATATCGTTTAAGTGTTATAACAATAGAAATCTAAAGTTGAAAAATTAGCATTCATTCTAAATCACTTTCAATGTAATAATTGACTCCTAGGTAATTTAGGAGGTGATTGAGGTATCTTCTTGAAGATCTAATCTTATATTCTGGCGTAGCAATCAAGTGTAGCGAGCTTAGGTTATATCGTTTATAATGTTATAGTACAATGAAATTTTAAAGTTGAAAATTAAGCATTCAACTAAATCACTTTCAATGTAATAATTTGGACTCCTAGGTTAGGCAGGTGTTTGAGGTATCTTCTTGATAGAACTCTAAAATACTCATTCTGGTTGTAGCAAATAAGCGTAGTCGAGCGTGTAGGTATAATATCGTTTTAAGTGTTATATAACAAAGAAATCTAAAGTTGAAAAAATTAGCATTCATACTAATCACTTTCATGTAATAATTTGGAACTCTAGGTAATTTAGGCAGGTGTTGTTTGAAAGGTATTTCTTTGTAGAACTCTAAAATACTTATTTTCTGGTGTAGCAATAAAGCGTAGTCGAGCTAGGTATATCGTTTTAAGTGTGTTAGGTGTTATAACAAAGAATTCTAAAGTTGAAAAAATTTGCATTCATGAACTATCACTTTCATGTAATAATTAGGACTCCTAAGTAA
>JABUQX010057326.1:0-2500 GCA_015478945.1 Trachelipus rathkii
AGAGAGATACAGAAAATCACCCGAAAAACGACGTTTTAAGAGGTCAGAAAAAGCTACAGTTTTCTCTTTTCTCCATCAAAATTGTCTGAAATTAAGAAAAGCATATTGAAATTTAAGAGTTTGGGGCTAGCTCCAATATTGGACCCCTGCCCGCCTTTTGAAAATAAATTGCTGATTTTAGGTCTGGGCTTTCCATCTAGAAGAATATTTCACGAGACATTTTCGCCATACAATGCAATAATGTTTTAATTTTCCGAAGTTTTTCATGTGCTTTTATTTAAAACCGGTATTTAAAATATTCTTAAAAATCAAACATTTTACAAAATATTTTAGTGGGAAAGCTTATAGAACGCTTACAATTCCCCGGACCCGTTAAAAAAATGGGCTTCACCAATTTTAAATTGAACTTGGAAAAAGTTTTTCGATTAGTTGATCTTAACATAATTTTAAAGAAGATCCTTTTTATGAAAGATCTTTTATGGATGGGAACCCTTAAAGAACCATATGTGGAAGATTTCAGTTTAACCGCACGCAAATTTCTTAAAATTAAGCTGAGAGAGAGAAGAGAGAGAGAGAGAGAAGAGAAGAGAGAGAGAGAGAGAGAGAGAGAGAGAGAGAGAGAGAGAGACAGAGAGAGGAGAAGAGAGAGGAGAGAGAGAAGAGAGAGAGAGAGCAAGAAAATACATTTTTTACAGAAATTAGAATATTTAGAATAATGAGTTGGAGGGAGTGAGAAGCAGCAAATAGCATTGGATATCGACTGAACCATTGAATCAGAGGCAAACGATTTGAGCATGAAGAGATCAGCTTTTAATAAAATAAAAACACCACCCTGCGCTACGACATTTAAAAGGAGGCGAAAGTAAGAAAATACAAAGGTAGACTTAACTATTTTTGCAAAGTGCCGAAAAAAACGTGAGGTGAAGAAAATAAAGATTATTTTATTCTCACGGAAAAAAGTTAATAAAGTCGCGGAGAAAATATTTTGCAAGAATTCAGGATGATACATTAGTAGCTTGAAATTTGGCAACTCCAAGTTCGAACACCAAGAGAACAAGCAGATTTAATCAAGGTTTATGATTATTTCTAAAGGAAAGAAAAATTAATGTACTCCTCCATACCGGAGAGAAATGCCTTCGGTTATGCATTCTACCGCACCTCCCAGGGACTCCTCCAGTAGTAACACTAATAACTGCAAGGGATGTCCATGAGCCTAACGACCAATAAGTCCCCAACCAGCTAGAAACACTGAACTGCCAAACGCTTCTTTCTCGCAGCCGCAAGTGGAATCGCTCCGCGGAAACTTTAAGAGATATAACAAGAAACTGTGAGGGGATGGTGGTTGGATGGAGTCGAAATGCAGGGAAGAATTTTATAAATATAAGAAGAGAAACTGGAAGCTTGAATTAAGAAAAAAAGCTATATGCGTTGGGGTCATCTCAAAATGATCATGATCACGGTATATTGCAACAGCAATCTGTTTAAGATTTAAATATTCACAGTCTGTTAATCTTGAGACATAAAGGAAAGCAGGCTACCACCGTTGACTGTGGTAAACTTTGAAATTGCCAGAATAATCAGATTTCAAATGAAAGAGAAAGACGAGAAAATGTGTTCAGTGTTGAAGTCTAGGTGATCAAAGAATCGAAGTTAAATATAATAAAACAGAAAGAAATTTAAATGTTTTGGTAAATACAATAAGCAAATAAAAAATTTAAGAGACGTTAAATAGAGTTGCTATTTTAATTGCAATGAAATTTAAGAAATCAATTACTGTTTTTAAAAGTGTAATAATATGTAGAAAAAATTTACTTGATCTTCGGTCGAACAAATGCATACTTAAATTTGGTCGCATAAATCGCATAAGAACTTTGTTAATTAGTTGCTTCTACATTGCAAAGCTGCGTTCCATCCAGCTATTTCTAAGTCAGGTTAGGATCGCGAGGAAATTTCAGTATTCAGAACCCTTACATCGCTTAAAAAATAAATAAATATATAAATATATATATAAATTAATAACTAATACAAAAAATTCTTTCACTCACAAAATGCGATAACAGCTTTTAATTTCTTTTCCAAAAGGAAAAAAAAAAGAAAAAAAAAAAACCCTCTTTTTTAATCGCAGGGTCCCATTAGTGTGACGTCCATGCTGCCTGGAACGACTTTCGGAAGAACTTTAGAAGTTATTTTTCACCTTCGTGAATGCGGCCTAAACAGCGTGAAGAAATTTGTTACATTTCATATTATTTTTAACATAAATCATTTACCAAAGAAGTACTGTTGCAACACTTGTTGATTTATTTTTTTATTTTTTTTTTATTTTTTTATTTTTTTTTTTTTGCTTTTTAATATTATTTATTTATTTTTTTTTTTTGCTGGCATTTTAAGTTTTAAAAATGATACAAAACTGATATACGCAATCTAATTTTCATAAAATTTTATGTCAAAAAAGTTAATTTACATTTGGTTTATATAACTTTAGTTAGGAAAATTTTATATT